>APFE030902371.1:17345-52875 GCA_000404065.3 Pinus taeda | reverse complement strand
CATGACAGTCAATGTTTGATCTTTTAATGGACAAGAGTCATTTCAGTCATTAGGTCTAGGGATTAGTCAATTTGGTCTTCAACCATGTCCAATAAAGCCATGCAGGCCAGAGGGAGGCACTTACAAAGTTGTGATTTAAAGATTTTCATCGTCATGTTGACAGATTACGACTGCTCTTCAAAACTCTATTTTGAATAAAATTCAACAGTGTATCATTTGTAATAATTTTCAAAAAGTCTAGTTGTTCTCTTCAAGCACAGTCATGGTTTCCTCGGCCAAATGCCATGTTAGGTACCCCTGTAAAAAAGTGCCAAAAATTTCATCATTTTAGTCAAAAATCTAAAAAGGAAAAGTGAAATACATAGTTGCATTAAATCATGGAAAAAGTACCAAAACAAAACATTGCCAAAGTGGGTTTTGAAGAAAAAAAAAATCAAAACCATGACTCTAATGTCTTTATATAGATTTTTCATAAGACTCAATGTCATCTTACACACCAAGGACAAAGAGAAGTATTTCAAAGTGATAGTGAGAGCTAGTGCATGTTTTGGGTGAAGGTGGAGGTGTTTTGACAGGCGCGATACATAGGCAGAGGGGCGCAGCGCACACAAACGGTGCGGCGCACTGGGTATGCTGCATGGCACATACACATAGAGGCCCGATTTTGCTCTGAATTGCAACAAATTTCCTTTCAATCCTTTGAACTTGCCAGGTAGGGTCGACATCTCCGTTGCTCATCTATTATTGTGTTAGTATGATGATGGTTTATGGCCGCTTATGGTTGCAATAAAAACTCTTAAACCCTACCACTTAAATTCATCAAAACCATTGTTGTTAGGGTTGCGAATTCATTGTGTTGATGCTAAGGTTCCTCCTCCCTTTCATCTTTCCCTTCTTTCCATCGTTCCCTTCTCCCCTATTCCATTTTTCCCATTTTTCCCTACCCTAAAACGTTACTAAACTGCTATTCCCTATCCCCTCCACTCATTTGTCAAATGTAAAACCCCAAAATCCTACCTTATATAAATTCCCATACCCTCCTACATGTCCCTAAACAAAATTTCTCCCCATAATCCCTAATCCCTTCATATTATTCGCCTTCCTAACAGTCCCTTTTGCATTGTTCCCCTTGGTGGAAGAATTCAACTATATTGCATAACAACACAGAGTTTCATACATCATTAAAGGGCAGTCCAAGCACAGTCCATATACAATAGCATCTTTTCTTCAAGGAATTTGGTACAGCAGTCATGGCATTTGAGCATTCATCGGATTATGAAATGGAAACCCAAAGTGACTCATCCTCGAAAGAACAGGCTCAGTGGAGACCTCATAAAAGTGGCAGACATGTTAGGGAAGAACCAACCACCCTTACAAAATTGCAGGTCTGCCCTCTTGCTATGTCATGTTTCCAGCATCTGTCATGCTTTAAGTTTTGTCAAAATGTGGCTAGTGTTTGATTTCATCATGAGTTGGCTCATCTTCTTGTGCTTCACTTACCTGGAGATCACGCTATGTTAGCCAGTGTCACCTTCACACTTACACATGAATCTGTCTCATTAGCAACTAGCATACCGAACGTTGGAGAACCATGGCACAAGAAATAGAAGATTGATCTGCGGCGTTATGAGCCATACATTAAAGCCGGTTTCTCGAGGCAGCTCAAAAGAGTCTTTCCATTCCAATATCTGAAAGATGAATATGCTCCACTAATGAAGTTAATCATGAAATATTTCATCTGTGAGGGAAGGTTCTCTCTTTTATATGCTTATTACATTAGGTTGCTCATGCATTTTACTAGGGTACGGATGATGAACATCCCATATTTTATTTGCAGGAACATAGAGAGGATGAACACCTTCATGCAGAACAAAACCCCTCAGTAGCAACTTAACAGTGTTTATAATTTTGCTCTTACTAAGATTTTGGTGGTTCATCAGCTGGGATTACAGGGCATTACTTGGGATGATTTCATCTCCCGTGACCTCTTCAGCACTTCACAAGGATTATCAAAGGTTGAACATGAGATAGGTGGTCCTTCTCATCAGTATGAGCGCCATGAGACTGCTAGTGTGCCGGTATTCATCACATATCAGAGAGGCGTTAGACATTTGTTCATAGCAGCAAAGCGAGTGTTATCTCCACCCGGGGAGGAAGGGGCCTCGCTTCCGACATCAGCAACACAGGTACAGGATAGGGGCAAGGAGCCAATGCATGACGAGGGGCCATCAGGTGAACGAGAGGCCAACTTCATTCTCATTCATGATGATGAGATAGATGTGGAGAGTGCCAAACTTAGAAGGATCATCCAGGAGCAGCAAATGGAGATCCAAGCCTTGTCTCTCAATTTGGAGAGGGCTAAGTAGATTATCAGGTACTTGGAGCAGAGGAATAAATAGCTCGAAGACCAATAGGAGATCATGGAGCTGCCAAACATCCGCGAGAATCGTCGATCTGCCCAACAGAGGAGGATTGAGCTCACTCTATTAGAACAAAAGATTAATAATGACTGAGAGTCTTGGCTCGAGTAGATCAACATCCACCTTGAGAGACTGCTAGAGAAGGCCGACAAGGACAAAACATTTTTTATTGAGGCATATGGTTTATCACTATAGGGCACGTAACATGAGTTCCAAGGCTCGGATAAGGAATTTGAAGGTGAAATTGAGGAAAGCAACAAAAAGACAAAAGAGGCAAAAAGAGCAAGATCGGCTCCGAATCTTGGCTGAAGCCTCTTTGGCCCAGCATGGCACTTCATAGAGAAGCTCTAGCCCAAATTTCAAAAAAATTGGGGCATTTTTGGTCTTTTGACAATTTTTTGTACAAAAACAGGGTTTTTCTCCCTGTGCGCTGCGCCACTAGCGCGCGGTTATGCTAGGGGTCTGTAAATTGCAAAAAAAATATATTTTTGGATTCGGCATGAAAAATCATGACTGTTGGTGCATGTCCAAGAAGATTGGGCAAGTTTTGAGTCCTCGGGAGGTCAAAAACACTCCAAAAATGACCTCTCTGCCCCTATTTTGACACACAGGAAGCAGTCTTGGGAGATTTAAGTTTTGGAGGAGAAAATGAGCACCAAATTTAGAATTTCTACTTGGGTTGGAAAGTAGACAGGTAGCGCTTTCTAAAAATCACACTTGGGCATAATTTGGACTTCAACAAGTACCTTAAAACCACCTCCAAAGTGGCGCAACACATACAGTTTTGGGCGCGGCACATAGAGACCCAAAGGCCAAAATCACTTCCGCTCCGCGAAATTTCGATTTGCGATTTTCTCCAAGTGGGCCCGTTCATTTACAATACATTTTTCTCAGCACCTAAGGCAAAGTTTAAAAATAATTTTCATTAAAGGTTGGCTTCTATCCAAGTGGCAAAAGGAAGGCGAGCAGTCACCCACAAAATCTACGCTACAGTTTTGTTATTTTTGTAATGTTGCACTTGTCACTAATGGTTGGCCTTTCATTTCTAGTTTATAATGATTGAAAAAAAAAACTCCCCAACTTTGGGTCGATCTATTTCCTGATGGCAAAGTCTATTTATTGTTAGAAAAACCATTTGCAAAGGGTTGGTTGGAATTTCTGGGAGACTGTGGGAGAGAAACTTAGTTACTCTTTGTACATTTTGACAGAGAATTAATGAAAGGTTGCAGCTCTGGTTCATGAGATTCCTGTGGTGTGAGTTTAGAAAATGTGTTTTCTTTCTGTTTCATATGTATTTTGTTATGTTTCACAGTTCATTCATATTCATTTCCAGTGAAAGTTTCTAAGTAAGAAAAGGTAGAATTCATGTTTATTGCTCTGCCTTTGGGAAAGTTTCATGTTCTGTGTTCTTCTTCTGTTGAAAAGGATTCATGTATTTATGCCCTTTTCACCCTCCTAAACAATATTTCCATTTCACATTATTTTAAATTTAATTGCTAGACTTTTCGCCTGTCTTGCCTCACAAAGTAATCTGTGCCTTTGTGTTAAATTCTCTGCTCATGCTGTTCTTTGGTCCCATACATCCCAGAAAACTCAGTCATTTATCAAAAATTGCCTCTTGTTCCATTTCTATTTACCTAGCCTAAAATCAATATTCATTGTAATTCATCTCAGACCATATTGTTTATTTATTCACTGAGTGTGACACGGAGAGAGCCCTCTCCTGTTCTGGTAGGGCTAGCTACCAGACTAAGCATGGTTTGTGGTTACCCTGAACTTTGCCTTCTTTCAGCCTAAGGCAGATTTAGGCTCTAACATAGTGGCGACTCCACTGGGGAACAAAATTTTTGTTTGTTAGTCTTATTCATTGCGTAAACGGTAGGCTTAAACTACAAACACCCCTTACTTCTGATAATTCTAAGCTTCTAGATGATAAGTTTAGGATTTGATAGGCTGAGTAAGTTGTTCATGTCCTTTTGATTTTTTTTTAATAGCACGTTGGCTTCTAGAAGATATACCAGAGCTAATCCAGATCCAAGTCCTCCTCACATCTACAAAAATCCCAATTTGATTCCAAGACTTCATCGTCAAGAGAGCTCTATATCTCCCGTGTTCGAATCCCATTCATGTCCCGACATTTTTGAGTATCTTGAAGAGCTAGATTTTGATGAGCAGTTTGAAATACCATTGTTCGAGACCAAATCCAAAAGGGCGGTTGACTCTACTATCCCCAATCCACAGTTTCTTGTAGACTTAGAAACTGAAAGGGCTAACTGGTCAATTGATAATTATATTGTGACACAGCTTCAAACTCCAATTGTTAATCCCATACAAACTGCACACACTCCTCCAACACCTCCAAGACCAAACCTACCAAGAGTGATGGCTGCTCGTTTTGCACCTCTTGCGCTGCCTCAAGTTTTAGATGATATGCCTATAGATTATCAAAGCAAAATCCCATTGTTTGATGGCGCTCCTAACAACATTACCGCTCAGCAACATGTGGACATATTGGTAGATTTTTGTGACCTTCACAAGATCGATGCAGAGAATGTGGCAATGAGACTCTTTGTACAGACATTTGCAGGTGAAGTGAGGAAATGGTTCAGAGGTTTTCCGACTGCACTTATCACTACCTTGGATGACCTGCAAAGACAATTTTTAGGCCGCTAGGAAGTGAAAAAGAATCCTCTCCAAATTCTAGTTGAATATGAGCAAATCAAATGAAACGCTGGTGAGTCGGTCCAGGACTACTGCATTAGATTCAATTCTATTTATAATGAAATTCCCGATCATCTAATGCCACTTGTAGGGCTTTCCATGGTGAATTTTCCAGATGGTTTTGATGCTGACATGGCTTATCAATTAAGAGAGAGAGAACTAGCCACAATGGAAGACATGCAGAAGATCACGGTCAACGTTGAAGCAAATCTGCTGACCAAGAGGGCTAGAGCAAAGGCAGAAAAGAAGGTCACCGGAAAAGAAGAATCTTCCTTGGTAGGCCAATTACTCCAGAAGGTAGAGCAGATGCTTGAAAGGGTGAAACTTGACAAACCTGAGCCACAAGTTAGAAATCCTAACTTCCGTGGCCAGCAATAGCCACAATATAGAATAAGGCAGAGAGATCAGTGAGCCCAAGATCAGACAACACAGCAGCTAGTACAGACACCTTTGCAGCAAAATTTTGTGCATGGACCGAAGTTAGATGAGGACGGGAATATAATAGGTGAAGAAAACCACTTCTTTACTCCTGATGATTTTCCTATTTATATTACTGAGGATGAGGAGTATGTAGAAAGTTCGGCTACACACAAAGATGCAGATTTCATTCTAGCAAATGACACCATTTTGGAGGAAGAATCAGATGAGTACCAAAGAGGCTATATGAATGCTCTGTCCACCCAGCAGCTATGATATTCACTTAGAAATAGAGACGTGTCAGTTAAACCAATTCAGAAGAGGAAGGACGTTGAGGCATTAAAGAATGATTCATCAGTTGCACAAAGGAAAGGAAAGGAGGCGGTTGATCCAGATAGCAGCAAATCACCATCAACAGAAAAATCAAATCAGCCAATTGCATCGAAAGAAAAGGAAAGGAAAGAAATCCCAATCAAAGAGGTAGAAAAGATTTCTGCTTTTAATTTAGAGAATGAAATTTCTAAATTGAAGGTATCCATTCCCTTGACTAAAATAATGAGGAACAGCAGTTATAGAGGGCAAGTGTCTAAAATTTTGAATTTTGACCCAATGTCTGAAATGGTGAATGTCGAAGATGATCAACTCGAAATGATTTTTGGGCCAGCATTGAATGGTGAGTCTCCAGATAATGATGTGCCACATTTTTATATCAGTTTAAGATTGCATGATGTTGTGTTACATAATGCCATGTTCGATTCCGGAGCTTCTCACAATCTCATGCCCAAGGTTATCATGGATAAGCTGGGTTTGGACGTCACCCGCAAATACCATGATCTTTATTCGTTTGATTCTAACAGAGTAAGATGTATCGCGATCATCAAAGACTTGGTTGCGAGTCTGGATCAAATCCCAATGAAGAATTTTTTGATGGATATTGTTGTAGCAGATATTCCTCCCAGGTTTGGCATGCTTCTTTCCAAGTCTTGGGTAGCAAAATTGAAAGGGACACTACAACTAGATTTCTCCTATGCAACGATTCTGGTGTTTGGCCAAATGAGGAAACTGTATCAGGAACAAAAAATGAAATACATGATTACAAGCAAGGAGAAACCAATAAATCATCCAATTAATTATGTACATACATATTTAGAGTCTTTCGTTTTGTATTCTGATAGTTTCAATGATATCGATAGTCAGTTAGTAGAAGCAGAAAATGTTCCGGAAATAGCATAAAATTTCAGAGGAGTTTTAAAGAAAGAAGGACAAGAACAATAGAACACCGTTGAGCGATCAGCTAAAAGTAATGGACAGCAAGTAGACAAAGCACAACAAACATATTTTCAGCACTTGCAAGAAGAGGAAGAAGTTTTGTGGACCATGGATTTTGATGGAGCAGTGGGAAATGATGGCGGTGGAATTGGTATTTGGGTACACAGTCCTTTCTCCACCCCGAACAAAGTGCCTAGTAACGTGCGGGTATGCTCTTACAAATTAGCTTTTGATTGTTCAAACAATGAAGCTGAGTATGAAGCTTTGATTGCTGGCCTAAAAATTCTAAGAAAGCTGAATGCTAAGAGGATTGCAGTATATACCGACTCTGAATTGGTGATTAAGCAGGTCAAAGGCGAATATCAAGCAAAGCATCCTTGGATGCAAGCTTACTAAAATGCAGTTCTAGACATCCTAAAATTATTTTCAAAATATACCTTGACATGTGTGCCTCGTGTGCAAAATAGCATTGCTGATGCTCTTTCTAAGGCAGCAAGTAGTTTGAAGATCCAAATGAACTCTAGTAATAAATTCGAAATCCATGTCAAGCATATTCCGACTGTCCCGGATAATCAGAGATATTGGCAACTTTTCCAAGATGATGAGGAGATTGATGATTTTCTGCAAAACAAAGGTAAGTTCAAAGAAACCTCAATTGATGTAGAAAATGATGATGGTAAAGATAATGGTAAAGATGATGTGTAGATCAATCAGATGGACGTGTTGCAGCTAAAGAATAACATTATTCCTAAAGGCTTGATACCTTTATAAGAACTCTTTGATCAAGATGATGTAGCCCACAAACCAACATTGCAGCCAACAGAGAAGGGTGTGGAAGAGGTCAATGTCGGAACAACTGCTAATTCTAAAATGGTAAAACTGTCTAAAGCATTGCCATAAAGGATAAAAGCCCAATATATCAGTTTGTTGTCTTCATTTTCCGATGTGTTTGCTTGGGACTATTCTGACTTGAAGACATATGATACCAATATAATTTAGCACACTATACCTATTAAGCCCAATCAGAAACCTTTCAGACAAAAGTTGAGAAGGCTAAATCGAAAACTGCTGCCATCAATTGAAAAGAAGATAAATAAGTTGTACAAATCAGGAATCATTGTTCCCATCAAATTTTTAGATTGGATCTCTAATTTGGTGCCCGTACGAAAGAAGACAGGTGAGATTCGCTTGTGCATTGATTTTAGAAATCTCAATAAAGTTTCGTTGAAAGATAACTATCCACTACCTAAAATGGATCATATACTTCAACGAGTAGTGGGAGCATCTCGTATGTCACCACTCGATGGTTATTCTGGATATAACCAATTTTTTGTCCATGAAGATGACCGAGATAAGACAGCGTTCACCACTCCATGGGGAACTTTTTATTACGCTAAAATACCTTTTGGTCTGAAGAACGCGGGTGCCACATTTCAACGTGCAATGGACTTGGCTTTCACAAATGAGAACGATGTCTTTTTGGTGGTGTACCTGGATGATCTGACGGTGTTTTCCAAATCTGATGAAGAACACATGTACCATCTGAAAACTGTCTTTCAAAAGTGCAGAAAATATGCCCTGTCGCTGAATCCAAAAAAGAGCTTGTTCGCCATGGAGGAAGGCAAACTACTCGGGCACATTATCTCAAAAGATGGCATTCGTATTGACCCAACATGTGTATAAGCGATCCAGCAAATCGATATGCCCTGGAATAAGAAAGAGATTCAATCTTTCAATGGTAAAATGAATTTTCTACGCTGTTTTGTCCCTAATCTTGCTGAACACCTAAGAGAGATTACAAACATGCTTAAGAAGGACAGCCAAGTCAAATGGACGAAAGAGGCTGTAAAATCTTTCAATTTAGTCAAATTGGCTCTTTCTTCAGCTCCAGTTCTAATCAACCTGGACTACACTCAAGATTTTATATTGTTTTCATTCGCTTCGGAGCATACTATGGCAGCTGTGTTGTTGTAGAAAAGAGATGATCACGAAAGACCAATTGCTTTCTTCAGTCGAGCCATAAGAGATGCAGCCTTAAAATACAACATCATTAAGAAGCAAGCCCTTGCACTTGTGAAAGCATTGAAATATTTTTGGGTATATATTCTACATTCTCGTATTTTGGCTTATGTTCCTAACGCTGATGTCAAAGATGTTTTAGTGCAGACAGATCCGGAAGGGAGACGAGGCAAGTGGATTGCAACATTTTTGGAGTATGATGTGGAAATAAAGCCTACAAAGCCTGTTAAAGGACAGGGATTGGAAAAGTTAATGGCCAAATCAAACTTGCACGCCTTAGACATAAATCTGATCGTTGTTATGTCCGATGAGAATGAGGAAGGTTCATCAATTCAGGTATCTGAAATGTTTGCTCTTTCTTCGTGGTATTCAGATATCATATATGTGCTTAAAAATTTGTCACCACCGCCCGACATGACTAGAAACAAAGCTAGAACTCTCAAATTGAAGGCTACCAATTTTTGCATTCTAAATTCTGCACTTTATTAGAAAGATCCCGGTGGCATTCTGTTGAATTGTTTGGTGGAAAAAGAAGCAAAGCAAGTCATGGAGGATTTCCACGAAGGAGACTGTGGTGGTCACCTTTCTTGGAATTCAACAGCAAATAAAGTCCTGAGAGCAGGATACTATTGGCTGACATTGTTTGCTGATGTTTATAAGGTGGTCAAGAGCTGTCATAAGTGTCAGATTTTTGAAGGAAGGCAAAAATTATAGCCTTTGCCACTCAAGCCCATTGAGGTGAGTGCCCCTTTTCAACAATGGGGGTTGGATTTCATTGGTGAAATTCATCCCGCTTCTTCCGATCAGCATAGATGGATCCTCACAGCAACAGGTTATTTCACGAAATGGATCAAAGAAATTCCCACTAGACAAGCTACAGATGCAGTCATTATTTCATTCCTTCAAAATAACATCTTGTCTCGCTTTGGTTGCCCGAATAAGTTAATCACTGATAACGCAACAGATTTCAAATCAAAAAGGATGGTAGAGTTTTGTCATAAATATCACATCATTTTGGGTCACTCAACTGCCTATCATCCGCAAGGCAATGGATTGGCAGAGTCTTTTAATAAATCCTTGGTCAACATCATTAAGCAGTTGCTAGAAATAAACAAGAAGAGTTGGCATAAGAGTTTGGTCAATGCACTTTGGGCAGATCGGGTCAGTCAAAAGAAATCCATTGGTATGTCCCCTTTTGAGCTTGTTTATGGAGTTGATACAGTGTTTCCTACCTCTCTCACAGCCCCGGTAGTCAAGCTTCTTCAGGAGGCCGGCAGTGAAGATGATCCTATGCAGAGAAGATTGAATCAAATGGTCCATTTGCAGCAAACCAGAGAAGAAGTTTTCCAAAACACGTCCAAGTTGCAGGAGAAGATTAAGAAAATTTATGACAGAAAAGCAAAGGCGGACAAATTTCAGTTAGATGATGTGGTGCTCAAGTGGGATGCAAGGAATGAGGAAAAGGGTAAGCACGGTAAGTTCGAGAATCTCTGGAAAGGTCCCTTCAAGATTGCAGCATATCGGGGTCAGAATGCCTTTCTTCTGAAGGAAATGAACGAGGAAGATTTTCCAGGAGGGCCGATCAATGGTCGGCTGCTCAAGCGGTACCATTTCTGAGTTGTTGACGCTACTTCCATTGTCACTGTAAATACCATTTTATTTCAGTTTGGTTAGAGTTTGTCAAGTCAGTCTTCAAGTCATTTCAACATCAAATTTGAGTTAGTTTTTCGGTCATTTTGGTTTCATAAATGAGTCAGAGCCTTGTGTTGTTTGTCAAAATAATGACTCCATAGCCCAATGGACAAAAGG
Organism: Pinus taeda; assembly: GCA_000404065.3. Lineage (NCBI taxonomy): Eukaryota > Viridiplantae > Streptophyta > Pinopsida > Pinales > Pinaceae > Pinus > Pinus taeda. The sequence goes on along the minus strand of APFE030902371.1, from coordinate 42,220 downwards.
CACTGTCTAGCTCTTCCAGGGATCTGTTGTTCTTGGCACCTCCAAGGAGCTACCATCCCCCATTGGAGCCAATGTTAGAGTCGGTCTTGTCAGTCCTCCATCAGAGATCAAAACTCTTTTTGCATTTCATTTTTTTTTAAGGTGTCTCGCTCCATCCACTCAGCTGCATTTCACTAGGAGTATGCCATAATTTGACGGAAGGGACTTGCCAGTCATTACCCCTTACCCCTCATGTCTACACCTAATGGCTTAGGTCTTTTCATCAATGTTTATTAAAGTCCATGATAGTCAATGTTTTATATTTTAATGGACAAGAGTCATTTCAGTCATTAGGTCTAGGGATTAGTCAATTTGGTCTTCAACCATGTCCAATAAAGCCATGCAGGCCAGAGGGAGGCCCTTACAAAGTTGTGATTTAAAGATTTTCATCGTCATGTTGACAGATTACGAGTGCTCTTCAAAACTCTGTTTTGAATAAAATTCAACAGTGTGTCATTTGTAATAATTTTCAAAAAGTATAGTTGTTCTCTTCAAGCAGAGTCATGGTTTCCTCGGCCAAATGCCATGCCAGCTACCCCTGCAAAAAAGTGCCAAAAATTTCATCATTTTAGTCAAAAATCTAAAAAGGAAAAGTGAAATACATAGTTGCATTAAATCATGGAAAAAGTGCCAAAACAAAACATTGCCAAAGTGGGTTTTGAAGAAACAAAAATCAAAACCATGACTCTGATGTCTTTATATAGATTTTTCATAAGACTCAATGTCGTCTTACACACCAAGGACAAAGAGAAGTATTTCAAAGTGATAGTGAGAGTTAGTGCATGTTTTGGGTGAAGGTGGAGGTGTTTTGACAGGCGCGGTACATAGGCAGAGGGGCACAACGCACACAAACGGTGCGGCGCACTGCGTATGCTGCACAGCACATACACATAGAGGCCCGATTTTGCTCTGAATTGCAACAAATTGCCTTTCAATCCCTTGAACTTTCCAGGTAGGGTTGACATCTCGGTTGCTCATCTATTTTTGTGTTAGTATGATGATGGTTTATGGCTGCTTATGGTTGCAATAAAAACTCTTAAACCCTACCACTTAAATTCATCAAAACCATTGTTGTCAGGGTTGCGAATTTGTTGTGTTGATGCTAAGGTTCCTCCTCCCTTTCATCTTTCCCTTCTTTATATCGTTCCCTTCTCCCCTATTCCATTTTTCCCATTTTTCCCTACCCTAAAACGTTACTAAACTGCTATTCCCTACCCCCTCCACTCATTTGTCAAATGTAAAACCCCAAAATCCTACCTTATATAAATTCCCATACCCTCCTACATGTCCCTAAACAAAATTTCTCCCCATAATCCCTAATCCCTTCATATTATTTGCCTTCCTAACAGTCCCTTTTGCATTGTTCCCCTTGGTGGAAGAATTCAACTATATTGCATAACAACACAGAGTTTCATACATCATTAAAGGGCAATCCAAGCACAGTCCATATACAACAACATCTTTTCTTCAAGGAATTTGGTACAGCAGTCATGGCATCTGAGCATTCATCGGATTATGAAATGGAAACCCAAAGTGACTCATCCTCGAAAGAACAGGCTCCGTGGAGACCTCATAAAAGTGGCAGACATGTTAGGGAAGAACCAACCACCCTTACGGAATTGCAGGTCTGCCCTCTTGCTATGTCATGTTTCCAGCATCTGTCATGCTTTAAGTTTTGTCAAAAGGTGGCTAGTGTTTGATTTCATCATGAGTTGGATCATCTTTTTGTGCTTCACTTACATGGAGATCATGCTATGTTATCCAGTGTCACCTTTACACTTACACAAGAATCTGTCTCATTAGCAACTAGCATACCGAACGTTGGAGAACCATGGCACAAGAAACATAAGATTGATCCGCAGCATTATGAGCCATACATTAAAGCTAGTTTCTTGAGGCAGCTCAAAAGAGTCTTTCCATTCCAATATCTGAAAGATGAATATGCTCCACTAATGAAGTTAATCATGAAATATTTCAGCTGTGAGGGAAGGTTCTCTGTTTATATGCTTATCACATCAGGTTGCTCATGCATTTTACTAGGTTACGGATGATGAACATCCCATATTTCATTTGTAGGAACATAGAGAGGATGAACACCTTCATGCAGAACAAAACCCCTCAGCAGCAGCTTAACAGTGTTTATCATTTTGCTCTTACTAAGATTTTGGTGGTTCATCAACTGGGATTACAGGGCATTACTTGGGATGATTTCATCTCCCGTGACCTCTTCAGCAGTTCACAAGGATTATCAAAGGTTGAACATGAGATAGGTGGTCCTTCTCATCAGTATGAGCACCATGAGACCGCTAGTGTGCCGTTATTCATCACATATCAAAGAGGCGTTAGACATTTGTTCACAGCAGCAAAGCGAGTGTTATCTCCACCCGGGGTGGAAGGGGCCTCACTTCCGACATCAGCAACATAGGTACAGGATAGGGGCAAGGAGCCAATGCATGACGAGGGGCCATCAGGTGAACGAGAGGCCAACTTCATTCTCATTCATGATGATGAGATAGATGTGGAGAGTGCCAAACTTAGAAGGATCATCCAGGAGCAGCAAATAGAGATCCAAGCCTTGTCTCTCAATTTGGAGAGGGCTAAGTGGATTATCAGGTACTTGGAGCAGAGGAATAAATAGCTCGAAGACCAGTAGGAGATCATGGAGCTGCAAAACATCCGCGAGAATCGTCGATCTGCCCAACAGAGGAGGATTGAGCTCACTCCGTTAGAGCAAGAGATTAATAATGACTGAGAGTCTTGGCTCAAGTAGATCAACATCCACCTTGAGAGACTGCTAGAGAAGGCCAACAAGGACAAAAAAAAATTTATTGAGGCATATGGTTTATCACTACAGGGCACGTAACATGAGTTCCAAGGCTCGGATAAGGAATTTGAAGGCAAAATTGAGGAAAGCAACAAAAAGACAAAAGAGGAAAAAAGAACAAGATCAGCTCTGAATCTTGGCTGAAGCCTATTTGGACCAGTATGGCACTTCATGGAGAAGCTCCAGCCCAAATTTCAAAAACATTGGGGCATTTTTGGTCTTTTTATAAATTTTTGTACAAAAACAGGGTTTTTCTCCATGTGCATCGCGCCACTGGCGCGCGCTTATGCTAGGGAGCTCTAAATTGAAAAAAAATTATATTTTTTTATTCGGCATGAAAAATCCTGACTTCAGGTGCATGGCCAAGAAGTTTGGGCAAGTTTTGAGTCCTCGGGAGGTCAAAAACACTCAAAAAATGACCTCTCTGCCCCTATTTTGACACACAGGAAGCAGTCTTGGGAGATTGAAGTTTTGGAGGGGCAAATGAGTACCAAATTCAGAGATTCCACTTGGGTTGGAAATTAGATAGGCATGGATTTCTAACAAGCACACTTGGGCACAATTTGGACTTCAGCAAGTACCTTAAAACCACCTCGAAGTGGCGCAATGCATACAGTTTGGGCGCGGCGCACAGAGACCCAAAGGCCAAAATCACTTCCGCTCCGCGAAATTTCGATTTGCGATTTTCTCCAAGTGAGCCCATTCATTTATAATACATTTTTCCCAAAACCTAAGGCAAATTTTAAAAAGCATTTTCATTAAAGGTTGGCTTCTATCCAAGTGGAAAAAGGAAGGCGAGCAGTCACCCACAAAATCTACGCTACAGTTTTGTTATTTTTGTAACGCTACACCTGTCACTAATGCTTGGCCTTTCATTTACAGTTTTTAATGATTTAAAAAAAAACTCCCCAACTTTGGTTCGATCCATTTCTTGATGGCAAAGTCTATTTATTGTATGAAAAACCATTTGCAAAGGGTTGGTTGGAATTTCTGGGACACTGTGGGAGAGAAACTTAGTTACTCTTTGTACATTTTGACAGAGAATTAATGAAAGGCTACGGCTCTGGTTCATGAGATTCCTGTGATGTGAGTTTATCAAATGTATTTTCTTTCTATTTCATATGTATTTCGTTATATTTCACAGTTCATTCATATTCATTTCCAGTGAAAGTTTCTAAGTAAGAAAAGGTAGAATTCATGTTTATTGCTCTGCCTTTAGGAAAGTTTCACGTTATGTGTTCTTCTTCTGTTGAAAAGGGTTCATGTATTTATGCCCTTTTCACCCTCCTAAACAATCTTTCCATTTCGCATTATTTCAAATTTAATTGCTAGACTTTCTGCCTGTCTTGCCTCACGAAGTAATCTGTGCCTTTGTGTTAAATTTTCTGCTCATGCTGTTCTTTGGTCCCATACATCCCAGAAAACTCAATCATTTATCAAAAATTGTCTCTTTTTCCATATCTATTTACCTAGCCTAAAATCAATATTCGTTGTAAGTCATATCAGACCATATTGTTTATTTATTTACTGAGCATGACATGGAGAGAGCCCTCTCATGTTCTGGTAGGGCTAGCTACCAGACTAAGCGTGGTTTGTGGTTACCCTGAACTTTGCCTTCTTTCAACCTAAGGCAGATTTAGGCTCTAATAGAAAGACATGTGTTTTTGTGTTGTGTGATTTGTTTATGCTTGATTTGTAGTTTTTATTTTATCTGGTGTATGGTCGTGCCACGTAGTGTTGTGTTATTACTGGTTTTTCATGGTTTTCTTCTTGTTTTCTTCTTATTATTTCCTTTTATGTTTTGAGGGTCTTGGGAATTCATTGTGGAAAGAGGAAAGCTAATGGAGCACGAGGAGAACTAAATAATAGGCAACAAGTAATGTAATATCTGGATGAAGCCTGGTGCATGAATAAATGGTAGTTGAAGGAAATAATAGGACAACCAGTTGAGTTGGTTGGGTCCATTGGGTAAATGGACAGTGGCACGAAAATCATGAGAAAGGTAATAGGAAAGGTAAAGTAAATGAATTTGAGGCATCTGATGCCTTGGCTAAGTTGGGAATTGTTGTTCTTAATGTTGTGCACACTTTGCACAGATAAAGGGAGTTATCTTAACCTTGACCTATAAACACTGGTAATTATGTTGTAATTATGATTATGCCTGATATATATATATATATATATATATATAATATATATATATATATCTGTGTCTGTCTGTGTGTATGTATGAAGTTCATTGTTTGACAAGGATGTTAGGGATAATTCTTATGGAAGAATGATTATTTTACACGGGTGAATGACATGAAAAGGTTCTTGGTTTATGAGGAATCAAGTGGGCAGAGTAGCCCTGGAAGATCTATGAGGTTAATATCATGTGGATATGATTTTCTAGTATGTGCTTATAACTATGCCTATGTTTATGTAATGGCAGGAAATGCTAAAGGATACATCAACGGAATGAAAGTACAGTGATCTGTGACATGTTGGGACAAGCATGGATAGTGGAAACAAAACTGGGAATTGGGTTGTATATGTTTGCATTAAGGCGTGGGGAAGACTAGAGGCAAGGCTTCCTAGTAGAGATGGTGTGGTCTCTCGATGCACAGTACTACTATTGTGCACATGTTGTACATGTTTTGTAGTGTGCATGTGCTACTGTGTCATGAGTATTGTGTAGTCATTGTGTTGTGACATGTGTATTCGTTGTGTTTTCATTTTTATATGTATATATGTTGTGTTGTACATTATGTGTGTGTATGTGTTGTGAAAGGGATTGGTTCTCAGGATCCCTGGAGGCTACAAATTGGAGTAGGACCTTTAGAGTCCTATAACAACTTGGGTTCCCTAGAGGTTGTGGGTTGGAGCTCTATAATAGCTTGGGTTCCCCAAAGGTTGTGGGTTGAGATAGTGGTCCCTGGAGACCTATAATAACTTAGTTTCCCTAGAGGCCGTGCGTTGGAGCCCTATAATAGCTTGGGCTCCCTGGAGGATATGGGTTGAGATAGTAGTCCCTGGATCCTTGGACAACATGGGAAGAGACCAATCTTGAGTAGCTAATATTGGGGGTACATGTGGTATAGTCTCTGGTTTCCCTTATTGCTGATATTAAGGGAGGAGATGGTATAGTCTCAGACTCCCTTGTGTTGGAATTATGGTGTGCAGGGTCTAGCTAGCTGATGTTAGCATTGGTTCATGATGGAAATTGTCTCACGTTGGCATTGATGTCAACCAATTTGTTGACATTTATGGACCTGCCACCATTCAAGGGATCTCCCTGATATGAAGTCCCAACTAGACCTCACACCATTTGGAGTAGGAGTCCCAACATTGGGTTGTAATGTTATGCCTTGACTACAGAAACATGTAGAGTGAAGTATGGTAACTTTGGGTGAGATAAAGTGTGTGACCCTATGTAATTTCAAGTGCGATGCATGAAGGTTGAAACACATGAAGGGAAAAGGAAGTGCTCCCCTTGGAAGCTTGTAATAGTATGCAGCTTTAAAGGAACACACAAGCATAATGACATGACAAGTTAAGATGTGAAATAGTCCAGAAGTTAAAGTAATGACTTGATACAACAACAACATTCAACAAGATTCATACAAATGCAAACGAAATAGTTCATAAGCATAAGCATAAGTTAAATAACATACATTGCAAATACAAGAAGAATAGTCCTACTATATTCACAAAATATGCATGAAAGCGTGCAACTCTAACTTTATTATAAGTGCAATGTCCATTCATACATACGCCATTAACAAAACACTAGCCCCAATAGTGGAACATTAAAGTCAATAACACCCACTCCTCCAAAGAAGTATAGTCACTCTATGATACGGAGAAGCCAAGGCTCTTCACAATACTCCCAAACTCCTTCTAAGCCTAAGCCTAGCCCAAAACGTAGCTCCCAAAAGCCCCTTACATGAGTTATGAGGTTCTATTTATAACAAGAAGGGGTGGCTCTTTAACTCCCCTTTGTGAACTTTTGACTACCCTCATGACTCCTCATATTCTTTACAAAATGACTCATTACATTGCATCATGACTCTTCGTATTACAATATTGACACTTGGAATTTCTCTTACAACATAATTACAAATAATATTACATTTTACACTCATACCCATGTAAGACAAAATAGGGTAGAGACAACTTGATAGCCTAACAACACAAAAAACTATGATTCTTAAGTTTGGGGAAAATCTAGCTCAACAACTTCCACTTTATGCTTCTCGGTCACATATTGGTGACAAGGTCGGTAGTGTACAAGGACATCCCCCAAATGTGTGATGGTGTCTAGTTGGAAGAGGACTCTAGCCTCCATAGCATCTAGGTATAATGACTTGGAGCTAGTTTTAACATCCCTTTTGAGCAAGAGAAAATTCTTCTAATCTAGACAGGACCATCAATGTAATTTTGCATCTTCTGTCTATTCATCTTCAAATTCTCCTTGGTGGAAATATGACTAAGCTTCTCCAAGTACTCTTCAATCTCTTTCTTGACCTGGTGTCTCTTTTTGGCTTCAGTAAGCTAGCCAACTGATGGGATCCTATGTGTTTTCACCATGAAATCCAAACATGATATAACCATACATATGAGGCCTGAATTTTTCCAATGAACGAGACAGGTTGCTTGTTTCTCTGAATCAACATTCGAACTCTTTCTTTCTCCATCTTTGCCTACGACTTCACTTTCTTCACTAAGTCAAAGGTACCTCTTTGTATCGAATTTTCCATTCTTGCAAGGAACTGATGTAAATTTTCACATTCCTAAGAGCCTTGACAAATTCCTTGCTCTACTACTATAAACTATCAAAGTAGATAACTGCCTTATGTATAGTCATGGGCTCCTCATATAGGTTTCGCATGGTCTCTCCAAGTCTTGATACTTCACCAAGTATCACTGCTCTCATTTCCCCCAAGTAGAAATGTGTGGAAGTTGTATTTTGCCCTACTCCAGGAAGCTATTCTATCTCTTACCGAGAAGCCTATAAGTTCTATACCAATTTCTTATCCTTGGCCTTTAAATATTGAGTGCTTGATCTGGTCACACCTGCAAAGGCCAAGTTGGCTTCAACAATGGCATTTGGATTCCTGCTTGTGTCTGCCACTATCCCCATTTCTCTAATGAATGCAAGTGATGCATGATCATCCAGAAAATTCTTTCTCTGCATTTGTACAATTCTCTCCTGATGTTCATTGTATGACAAATTGTACCCATCCATTACTAGACCATCATCAAGGGGAAGTATGTCCTCTTCATTGCTTGGGGCTAAATCTACAACTAGTAGTGCTGGAGAGTGAATGATGACTTGTAGTGCACTAAGCATCAGATCAATATCCTCATCCTGTAGCTCCAATCCCAAATCCATCTCCATAACTTCAATCAAATCTTCGAGCAGCTGAGCAAGCTCCTGAATCTACATCTATTCACTTTCTCCCTCTATTACTGGCTAGTTTTTTTTCTTTCTCTTCAACTTGAATCAATGTTGTTTCTTTTTCCATTGTTCCTTTCCCTTCTTCTTCTTCCTTCTTCTGCTTCTCCTTCTATTCTCTCCTTATCTGTTCATATTCTTCCCGCAGTTCTTGTTTTGTTTTATGCACCCCCATTTCTACTTCCTGCAAGCTCTATTTTCTATCTTCCTCCTCTCTTCTCTTTGTATCCTCTACTTCCTCTTTGCTTCAACTGCCAAAGTTTCTTTCATAAGGATTGAATCCACTTTCACTATGCACCTTTCTTCTCCCTCTATTCTGTCAGCAACCTTTATCTTTCCCTTATCTTGTATCAGATTGCATCCTTTTGCTACTGCTGCTAGAATTGATGCCATGTTAGTGTTGACTCCTTTTCTATAAAGAATTGAGTTTCCACATATATTGGGAAGTTAACTGGCACTTGTTCAACTTCATACCCAATACTACTTTCAATGGTCTCTTTTGTAGCATCTCTCTTTGGTGCCATGCTAATAAAGACTGCTAGAGAGAGGTGCTCAACAACTGCGGCACATGAAAGACACTCATGGCAAGAAAACATCAGTCTTTATCAAATCTACTTTCAAGGCATGATCAAGTGGAAAACCAGGCCTTTGATGAGAGGGATTGCACAATTTTAAAAATTATGAGGGACTAGTTTCCTATGGGAACTGTGCACTGCATAGTCCCAATAGCCAGGGATGAATCTTGTGGCTTAATATTGGGCAATGCAAATTTCAACTTGGGCAGTGGTCTGGGAGAGACCATGCATTGTGCATTGTCAGTGGCTAGGGAAAAGTAAAAATCAGCCAAGGAAACTACAAATCAAGGAGAGATAGTGTGATCTTGAGTGTAGATCTGACTAATTATTAATTAATCATGATAGATCATCTGAAGAAATGGAATAAATGGGAAGAAAATCAAATTGGTGAGGAGAGTTACCGTAATAGCGACCATCAATGTAAAAACAAAGAAATCGATGTGACACTTTTGAAATCCAAATGATAACTTGAAACAACACTTATACGAGCTAAAACAAGTTGAAATGCCAATAATCATGAAGATAAACAAGAAAAAAATCACTCACACAAGCAAAATGATAGAAAGCGACAGAAAAGCAACAAAAGGCAATAAAAACGAAAGTCACCCAGAAAAGCAACGAAGACTGCACCAAAGGTTCCTTGATCTCCTTGGGAATGCTAGAGCTCTAAGATCGAGTGTGAAAATGAGCTCTAGAGGCATCAATTAACTAGATTTGAGAAAATTAGGATCGATGATGTACATGCCTAAAATCAAGGAAAAAATGACACTTGGTGGAAGTTTCTAAAACTAACAAGTGTGCCTCCTTCGGGAAATTAAAAATAGATCACTATTTTCTAGGGATGTTTTTTCCATTTTGTTTTAGATTTTTTATTTTTTTATTTTCCTAGGGAGATATGCAATTCACATTGTTGGGAAAGAATGCACAATTTTGGGGATTGGGCAACTTTCCAGCTCAAGGCATTGCACAATTTTTGAGCTCACTAAGGGGTTGTGTAATTTATGGGCTCACTGTTGGGTTTCCTTCCATGAATACACAACTTTTGAGCTTAAGGTTGTTTGCTAGTATGAAATGCGCAATTCCAATCATCAAGGTTGTCTTCCTTCAATGATTGCATAATTTTTGGAGGCAAGCTCAAAACTATTGTGTGACCAAGTCAGGAGGTTAGCTTGTGACTTAGAAAGATCAGCTAAGTGTAAAACAAAAGAAAAGAAACATAAGTCTCAGTCAACTAATGAGCACCTAATAATACTTTAATATGATCTCCTATGGATAGGAAGGAAGGCTCCAAAATGAAAGCATAGACAAAATTTTGGAGTGTAGTTGTTTCTACTACAACACATTTGTAGAATAGTTGATGTATGGATGTCTTCATTATAGTATGGTTGCAGCTAGTTGTGATTGACATTGATTTAATTGTGTTGGCATTGATGTCAACCCTATGAGGTCATGCACTTATGTTAGCCTCATGATGTTGTAGATTGATGGAGCAGTTGGTATGTGTTGTATGTGTTGGCATTGATGATGGAACACCCATGATGGCTAGATGATGATTGATTATGTTGCTACAGGTGGATGATACAGATCTACATGTGTGTTGATGGTTGATGGAACACTAGTTGAGTTCTCAACTAGGTCTTCATTAGGTCTTCATGTTTATGCTTATGAGGATGACTTGTTATAGTAACGTGATGTCTTGATGATTGTGCTATAGACATCATCACTCTTGCCAACCTTGTTTATTGGCCTTCAAGGTCAAATTAGTAGTAACAATTAGGATACATGCTTGATCCAATTGCAGATTTGTGAGAGGCTATGTCAGAGGTTTGGAAGCTTGTACAAGAGCTGGATAAGATGGCCCATTAGGTGGCAAAGGTTCAAAGCTGAGAGGTTATGGTTTTCCCCTATGCTCTACCCCAGTGATTAGTTTACAAGCTCATTAGAGCTACTGAAAAGTCCCAGTTGCATTGAGACATACATGTGAGAGAGAATGCAACTTCCATTTGATTTCAACAAGTGTCATGTGTGCGGTTGAGGCATTTCACGAGATTTTCTTTACATTCCTTGTGTTGTTCAGAAGAAAATTAGCTTGGAAATTCCTAGAGGATTCCAGAATTAGTTGAAAAAATCGAAAATAGATTGAAATGGTCCTCCAAAGATGCAAATTCATTTAGTGCACAAGTTGTGGTGTTAGTGGATTGATTTGGTCCAATTTGTGCACCTTATCCTAGCCCCAAGCTCAATTTCGCCTTACATGTTTTATATTCTTGTCTTTAGAGCTTAGTGGTTGTTAATTATGAGTTGAAGGAATGTGTATGTTTGTAAGAGGAGGCTGCATAGAGTGATTATGTTCCAGAATTATTGGAGAGCATAGATGCTTCAATCTATGAGTGTTAATTATTGCATAATGAGTAGATCTTAAGCATGATGCATAATAGATCAGAATTGAAGATGTTGGACTAGAGATTGTTTTGGAGATTGTTTTATGCTACTAGGTAGTGTTTTTGTTGGTAAATCTCACACTTGTTTCTTGCAAGAGTTGTTGATGCATTTGGAACATAGACATAGTTTTGTTTGTTTTTTTTTAGACAGAAGCAGTTAAATTTTATTAAAGGGCACCAACGCTATGGCAATGAGCAGTTACAATACTATTCTGGCAGATAGCGCAGAGCTTAAATTCCCTCCTTAGACAGTAAACATTGAAGAATAACTTGAAATTACCCCTCTGCGGGAATATAAACTCCATGATGCCCTGATCGAATGGAGCGATGGAGCAGGCATCGAAATTAGCGGTGTTGAGAATGTCAACAGGTCCGTAGACAAACGCTGGAAGGTGATTAAAGCCAGTGGTGTGAGGACTCTTTGGGACAGAGATCGAGATCTTCATTAGGCAATCTAGAAAGGCGCAAAGGGAGCCCTTCTTTCTATATCCTTTGGATGCTCTATGGAAAGGGAACAAAACGTTCTGGATCTGCCAAAAATGCAGAAGAAGTTCACCATCCTTCTGTCATTCGGATGCTTACCGCAGAGAACAAAACACATGGCGTGAAGCCAGCAGAAAAAGGCCCAGAGAACACTCGACTTAGGGGATATTGCATAAGGAGTCGACATTGTTAACGGAAAGCAATCTTTTACTCCGCAAAACGCCTTGATTGGCTTCCTTATCTACCTCGGAATTTAATTTCCTGGGAATATGGTAGAAGGAGATCTTGTGGAATTTGGGAAATATAAGTCTGATTTTCCAGAGGATGGATGATAACTGGATCTGAGAAGGATTCTTATTGGTATTCAGCGCCTAGATAATAATCCTGGAGTCCCCGAAGACAGAAATGGATAGGAAGTTGCATTTGATCGCTTGATGAAGACCCTGCCACAGAGCAAGAGCCTCCGCTCTGTTGTTAGATTCCCTGCCCAGTCCCCAAGCAAACTGGATCACATCAGAGCCATCCAGACTCAAGAGAACCCCACCTCCTCCAGCGATACCAGGGTTGCCCTTGGAGGCCCCATCAAAAAAAGACAATGATCATTCAGAGCCGACCTCCACTTAATGAACTCTTGCTCCTCCAGCCTTATTTCCCAGTTGGAGAGGACGCTAGTAGAGGGGGCGGCAGATTCTTTTTGGTTAGGGACCAGTCCATTCAACCAGAGTTCCTCCTCTCTATTCAGAGCTTTTCCAGGCTTTTTGGCAAGGTTGGCTTCTAGAGTTTCTCCCAAAAGAGATTTGATTTTGATGATAACTCTGCACGAATTGCAGCTTTTGTTTCTGAAAAGTCTATTGTTCCTTTCTAGCCACAGCTTCCAGCAAATGATCTTGGCGATCCATAGCCAATAATTTTTGAGAAGTTGATTTTTGGAAAGGCCAAACGGAGATAATTTGGTCCAGTTTTGGAAAAGATTTGGGATGTTCCTTGGGAGCTCGAATTTATCAGAAGATAGCATAAGGACCCCCTTCCAGACTTCTAGCGCAAACGGGCAGGATAAGAACAAATGATCAGCTGTTTCTTCATCTGACTTGCAAAGACTACACCAGGATGGTCCTTCCATTCCACGCCTGCGGAGATTATCACGAGTGAGAATACTGTTATGGGCTAACGTCTAGCAGAAGAAATCAATTTTGGGAAGAGAGGGGGAATCCCAAATAAATTTCCATTGAGCTGGGTTTGGAGGAACATTCGGATTGGCCATAATACTTTTGTAGCCTTCAGATGCCGAATACGAACCTGAGACAAATCCCCACCCTCATTTGTCCTTTGATGTGGCTTTTAAGGGAGCTTTCCCTTGAAGATTTTCCAAAAGAACTGAGGCTTCACCATCCAGCCACTGAGGCTTCAACATTATTCTGTTGTGAGGTTTTGATTGTATTTAGATTTGATGTGTCCACTTTTTTGCTAGTTTTGAGATCATATGTTTTGTGGAGTTTTTATTTTGTTTTGATGATGATGCCTTGTTGTGGAGAGCATGTATGTAGAGTTGAATCCTTGTTGAGCATAATGTCTGGGATCTAGTTTGAAAATAGATGAAAGGAGGTCCATATAGTGGAGAGGAGCAATGACTTCATGAGAGTGGAGTATTGATATTGAAGCTTCAACGAAAGGAACATTTTCTCAATCCAATTGTAGTTGGATAGTCTAATTGAAGTTGGGCAAGGATCGTTGATCGTGGTGGCCTTCAACAGATGGTAGTTTGTAGATCTATATGAGAACAAATTCTTCCCAGATGATCAATAGAATCAAGTCTCCTAGCCGATTGGTGTTGGTATATTGTATATGAGGTCGAGTATCCATGTTGATGGGATTCAGCTAGCTATGTAAAAGAAAATTGCTTGACATAATAGAAATTCAGAGTAAAGCAGCACAACAACAAGGGTGGTTTTTCTCCTGGAATGGGTTCCACCATAAATCTTGTGTCTTATGTGTGATGATGTAATTGTGTGCATTTCTTATTTTTTATATAGTTTCTTATGGTTTTCAATTTTTCTTATGGGATGCACATGTTTAATGAGTTGCTTCTAACATATATGTGATTCAGTAAGTGAAATTAATAGAAGGGAAAAATCATATATAGATCACACTACTGATTCAAACCCCCTCCCATTCAATAGTGCTCAAAGGTTTCCAACACCTTATTGCTTTGGATGAGAAGAGAAGATAAGGCATTGGGTACTTTCTGTGTTGGAAACTAATCTAATGTGTGCACATGGTTAAAGAGAAAATAAGATATTGGGTACTTGATAGGTTTGGAAATTGATTCAATGTGTGTACGAAAAGGACAAAGAACAAAGGAAGAAGAAAAGAACCATTTGAAAGATAAGTAGCAATATTTTATTTCAATTTTTAATTATGCGCATAATCTATGATTTTGATTTTCGTTAGTTGAGTGCTGAGCTAACTAGATGTGATATGTTTATATATTATGATTTGATGAAAGAGCTAATTTTACTTGTTGTGATAGGAAGTAAATAGAATTTCAAGTGTGCCTTATTAATGAGCTATTAATGAGGTATGATTTGAATTATTTCAATTCCCTTTGAGTCTAATGACAATTATGTGCTTGGTACAGGAAAGCATAGAAATTCCCAGTTTGGGTGGTTTGAACTAGCTACAAGAGAATTAGTAGCAAAAATAAAATGAATTGGAAGATGTAATAGTATGTTTGTAAAGCACTTCAAGAGCTGAGCCAATGTGGTACACTGGTACCCAATAGTGTCCATTGATTACCATGACCTTTTTATGACCAGTATGATGGTTTTGAGGAAGGGATATGCCTTGGTTTTTGGACCTTCTGATGCAAGGAAACCTTTCCAAGGGATGGGTCACCTAAGAATGGGATGTTGGGGAACTTGGAAGGTGAGTGACTTCATGGAAGGGGGTGACAAAATTGGCCAAGGGACTAGGAAGCAAAGAAGAGAAGGTGGGGAAATTTTTGTTTTGTAATTAACATTGCAATATGGAATCAAAAGAACATTGGGAGTGTGCCTTGGAACAATGAACCAATAATTGTTCATTGAGAGAAAAAGTAGCACAAGGATTGCAACACCGAACATTACAGGTAGGATTTGATTTTGGCAGTGGATTTTGGACTTCCTTGGAAGGAGATGAATCCTACTATTACTTTCATGGTGGAGGTGGGAGCCTTTGGATTCCCTTGTTGTTGATGCAAACATCACATCCTTTTATTTGTTGGTTAAAGGAAATTTGCATATGTAGATATGTGTATGTTATTGTAAATACCACATCGAGTTGGGATTATAAATCTCTAATAAGCAGTATGTTTGTCATGTTTTCAACAATTATCATCGTAAATATTGCAAAGCATTGTGTTATAAAGATCCATAAGAGTATGTTTTGTTCGCCATAAGCATCATAGAACATTGAGGATGGTTTTCCCCTGGGTGGGATTTGTAACAATCCCTAGTTGATTTCCCATGTAAATAAAATAATACCAAGGTCATGGGACACATATTCCAAGTTCAGTGGTAGGAAAAAATTAAAGTGTGTATCACTTGTGGTTTATTAATGGCTATGGAAATTAGCAAAGGCATTGGCAAAGGAAAGGAGGCAATAATTGACACTTAATTATGATAAATAAAGGAAAATGGGGAAGGTGAAGAGACAAAAATATGCATGCAAGGCAAATTAGAGGAAAAATGAAGGGAAATGAAAGAAAAATGAAAAATGAAAGGAAGAGACTAGACATAAATGATAAAAATGCACCTAAGAAACAGTTGATAGATTTTACCTAGCTTTTGATCAGGTGTAGTAAAGGAGAGAGAAAAAGCACTTGGATAAGGAAGAAACGGAAATCAAGGGAGCGGAAGAAAAAGTTTGGATAGTGGCAAGTAATGACAAAAATTAGTTGTGAATTGTAGGTAACAATATGCATGTGAGATGTATCATGCCTGGATTTGAATGCATGGTACATGAATTGTTTATTTGCTTATGTTATTGTCATTCACATGGGATTTTCCTGGATTGACAGTGATTTCAACCTTGCATTCCCAGTTCCTAGATAGTCATGATGTAGTGGGTTCCCCATTTTGGATTTATGATTGGTTCTAAGGTTCCATATGGTTGTGGATTGGGACAAATTATCTAGATCCCTGAAACTACCTAGGTTCTCTCAAGTTTATGGGTTGAGATGAGAGATCTCTAGAGCCCTATAATAGCTTAGGTTCCCTGAAGGCTCTAGTTTGAGTTACTAGTTCCTAGAGCTCTAGATAGCTTAGGTACATACCAATCTATTTGTTGTTAGTGATTTTTAGACCATATAGGTGAGACCAATGTGGTTGAGGGTTGCAATGGTTTGGCTACTAGAAGCCCTGATTGCTTTTATTTTGCTTTAACTGTTGTGATCCCACATTCACGCTTAGAATATGACACAGGGGTGATTGTGTAAAAGAAAGATTTTGTTTTAGCCAATCTACGGTCGGGTGGTACATGGGAGTCCCTGAATTTATTGAAATATGCATATATTAATATGAGTTACTTTCCTATTGTTATTAATGAGCACATCTATTGGTTATTGTTGATATTATGGCTAAATTGTCATGGTTTTTATTCTGGTTATATGATGGTTATATACTTGGTTATATAATGTGCTCTAACTATGGATCTTGTTCATGATTTGATAAGTTACTAGATGGTTGATGATTGCAGCTAACAAGTGTTATTTCCACTAGCTAGAGAGGGAATAAAGCATTCTTGGTGATTCTCAGAAGAATTTTAGAATTTTATGATAAGATATGCATTCATGACCTACAGTTTATATGTTTAGTGAAATTTCTATCTTGCACTAGGCATGTCTAGGTCAGGATTTTCCCAATATTTGATTGCTTAACATTGCTATCATCATTGTCATGATTTTCGAAAGTTACATGTAGTTATGAGTAGTGGTCTGGAGGCTATCCTGAAAAAATGGTATCGATCTTGTGACTGAATGCACAAAACAGAGGATTTTGGGTCATAAACACTGGTAGACAGACTTGTGGCTCTGGTTATAGCATCATAAATACATGCGTAGTGTGTCAAGAGTGCAGTTGGGGTGTTAAGCCAATGAAAAAGAGTTCTAGCTGAGGGATTGATCACATGGGGTGGTTGTTAGGCTCCTCAGTGATTTGTAGTCCCAGAGGGATTCCAATAAGTTATGGATTTTTTAGGCCCCACTTCCATAATTAAAACTTGGATGTCGAGTCATATCATAGTAACGGTCATCTCATGTTTATGCTAGAGATCTTGTAAAAGGAGGTAAATGTGGGGTGGGGCATTTACATTATTAAATTAGATGGAATACCATATACTACTAGAAAAGTATTAGAATACTATTTTCAACCATATGCTCCCATTTGAGCTAAGTAATTGGAGTAAACATTCCATCAAAGATTGGGTGTCCAAATAGGTCATCAAATGTCCAAAAAAAAATATTTCCAATAATCTTCATTTTCCAATATTTATCTTGAACATAAGTAGTCTCCCTTTGTCTTTGACATATGAAAACCATATTTCCAACAAAGAGGATGTAACAACCCTGGTCAAAATTCCATGTAAAAGTTAATAAAGTAAAAATATATAAGACCAAGGTCATGGGACACGTATTACAAGCCAAATGGTGGGAAAAAAATCCTAACGGGTGTTCACTTCAATTTATTATGGCTAAGGAAATTGGCAAAGGAAATGGAAAAGGATTTGGAAAGGAAAATGGCATTTTTAGCACATTTATTTATGAAAATAATGGAAATTAGGAGAAAAGGAAGGTGAAAGGTCACAAGTTGCATGTGAGGAGAAAAATGAAGGAAAATAATGGAAAATGGAGAAAATAGAGGCTTCATTGATAAAAATGGCTTCTAAAGATCAGTTGGCAAGCTTTTGGGTTAGGCTTGGTCGGTGTAGCTTTTGGTCAGTTCATTTTTGGAGCTCTCTCATTATTTTGCCAAGTCCCTATAATACTAGTGTATTCCCTTATTGATATTTTTAGTGCAGACCCCTTATTGTTATTTTTGTTCCCATGTAGTCCCCATATTTTTATTATTGTGCCCCATAAAATCCCACTATTTTTATTGTTGTGCCCTTACATTGATATTGTTATCTCGCCTATGATTATACTGTGACCCATTAAACTCATATATATATAGAAAGGAGGTCTTTCAATTTGAATCATCAAATAATTATTCATTTGTGTAGTGTAAAGGAGGTTTCCCCTTTGAAGAGGCTAATTTTGAAGTTGTTGATCTATCTTTTCTTCTATTTTGTGAGCTAGTTACATAACATTTGGTATTAGAGATTTGGATTCTAGGGATTTGCTGCTTCAGACAGGTCATCGTGGAATTTTTTATATAACATAAATTATACGAAACTTAATAATCTGAACAAATAACCCATTTGAGATGAAATCATGATGAACATTGTGGCCAAATTTCAGATCGTGTCTCCCTATATTTTCAGATATATGAACTGAGGAACCGAGGGTTTTTGCAGGAAACTGAGTTCCATCTCAAACAGGTGACCTTGGGAAAATCGTCATATCATTCTCTATGAGCATCAAATTGACATTTCATTAGAAGTGACAAAAATAGAATGGAATTTAGTTTGTTGGATATAATTTTCAAAGTCGAAGGTTGAAACAGTGACATGTGGCACTTCATACAACTTCTCTCTACTTAACCAGTCTATAATCAGGTCATTGTGGGAGATTGGGCATAACTATTTCTTAGAAACTCCAATATTGATTAGACTTGTGGGGTTGTAAATAGAACTTGGATGACTATCGTAGGAAGAAATTTCAGACCTTGGAGATCTGAAATTACAAAGATACAACAGATTCAATATCAAGCTCCTACAAAGTGAAAAAAATGTGTGTAGTCTTTTTAAAAAATTTCATAAGTTTTATTTGAAAAATTAGTTTGAAGTGATTAAAAGGGAACAGTGAAGAAAATTATCATTATTTGATGCTCTGAAGAAAGAAAATGGCAACATCTAGTACACAACCCGAAAGTTGTACTATGACACATGAAGAAGAGGAAGAAATGCAACATGATATATCAAAATTATGAGACCAAGTGCAACAAATTTTGCTCTCACAAAAAGTAACTCAAGCTAACATGGATGGTTTAAGGAATGGAATGGAAGCTAAGATGGATGGTATAGAAGCAAAACTTAAAGGCGACATGGAAGACTTAAAGATAGATTTGACAAGGTTGCTACAAGAAACTTTTACAAATGGCAAAAGGGTAGTAAAGGAAACTCATGATGAGAACAAAATAAATGTTAATCATGGTTTCATAGACTCTAATGTTTAATTGAAGACCCACCATGTTCCAAAGATCAATATGAAGAAGTTTGATGGAAAGGATCCCATAATTGATACTAAAAATGGAGCAATATTATGATCTCCATAATGTGAAAAACACACAAAAGCTATGCATTGCAACTTTATATTTCAAACCCAATCAGTTTGTATGGTATCGATGGCTTTGCTCTCATAAATAAATTTTCACATGGTCAATTTTTATGGAGGAAATAATAGCACATTATGAGGATACAAAGAGCAACACCTTCTTTAGCTAATTGATAAATCTCAAAGAAAAAGGGTTCAATGGTGGAACACATTGAGGACATCCAAAAATTGGATATAAGAGTAAAAGATATTCAAGAGGAGCATAGGATTGATGTGTTCATATGAACTTTAAAGGATAATATCTATTATGAAACCAGCTCACAAAATAGAAGAAAAGTTAGATCAACAACTTCAAAATCAGCCTCTTCGAAAGGGAAACCTCCTTTACATTACACAAATGAATAATTCTTGGATGATACAAATCACAAGACCTCCTTTCTATATATAGGAGTCTAAAGGGTCACAATATAATTAGAGCCAGCATAACAATAATAATGTAAGGGAACCACAATAACAATAGTGGGCTTCTTTGGGGCACAATAATAACAATATGAGTACTACATGGGCACAACAATACAATAAGGGGGTTGCACTAATAACAATAAGGGTACAAACTAGCAGTATAGGGACCTAACATGCCCCTCTCCTTCAAAGAGTGTTGTCCTCAATGCTTGAGTAGTTTTGGATGCCTCTTTATAAAATTATCATCCTCCCATGCAGAATATTCAGTGGTTAAGTTCTTCCACTTGATGAGATACTCTGAAATTGATCGATTTCGTAGTTGTCGGGTTCTTATTTCCATGACTGCCTTAGGTTCCAATATTATTTTTCCTTCCTCGTCAAGTTCTAGCAATATTGTTTGAACTGGGAGCTTGTCACCTATAACCTTCTCAAAGCATGAAACATGGAAAATTAGGTGCACTTGGGAAGATGCATGAAGCTCCAATTTCTATGCCATAGTACCAATATTTTGAAACACCTTGTAAGGACCATAGTACTTTTCTGATAATTTATTATCCTTATTAGGTTGCTTGAGGGACATTTGTTTGTATGGTTGTAGCTATAAAATTACCTAATCGCCTACATCAAAAATTATTTCGCTGCAATGTTGATCTGTCTATTGTTTCATTTGATTATGCGCCAAAGTGGGGTTATCCTTTAAGAGTTGGAGAACCTATTATTGATTCTTGATGTGATCTTCCATTGCTTGAACCTTAGAATTCTCTCTTAAATATGATGTGATGGATTGTGTATGATATCCATAAAGTGCCATAAATGGGGTCATTTTTGCTGAAGCGTTATACCACCATTCAACCAGAGGTAACCACTTGATCCATTATTTTTATTTATCAGATACAAAGTAACGAAGATATCCTTCCAAAAATTTGTTCACTATCTCTGTTTGTCCCTCTATCTTGAGAGTTTTAGGAGTGGTAATTCTTGCCAATGCACTACAAGATATGGTCGGATTCATTTATTCTTTCTCTAGGATTGGTTTCTTATGTATATCCTCTTCTTTTGATGTTTCTTGATCCTTTTCTTCCTCCTCTTCACAATCTATGTAAAATAATTTCTTCTCATCGCACTTATGACCTTTAGTGTATTTTCTATCACAACTGTAACAAAGCTCGTTTTCTCTTGTTTCTTCCAATTGTTGTGGTGTCAACCTTGTAGGTTGTGGAAGGCTAAGAGAAACAACACTTTCATATTTATAGTTGTGACTAGTAGGATTCCTTGTTGCCATAATTTTTCTTTCAATTTTTCTTGCAAACCTAAATGCCTTCTCTAATGAATCAGGTTCCCAAAGACAAACCTCATGTTGAATGTTATCCTTTAAAGTTCATATGAAGACATCAATCCTCTGCTTCTCTGGAATATCATTTACCCTTATATCCAATTTTTGGAAGTCCTCAATGTGCTCTGCAATTGAACCCTTTAGTTTGAGATTTTCGAATTGGCTAAAGAAGGTATTTCTCTTTGTATCCTCATAATGTGCTATCATTTCCTCCATGAAAATTGACCAAGTGACAAGTAGTTTACGATAACAAAGCCCTCTACACCATACAAACTGATTCGGTTCTAAATATAAAGATTCAATATATATCTTTTCTAATAGTTTCACATCATGTAGATCAAAATATTTCTCCATCTTTAGTATCCAAGTTACCAGATATTTGCCATCAAACTTCCTCATATCTCTTTTTCTTGCCTTTAGGATCTTGATCTTGAAATAATTTTAACTCTGTAATTTCTAATCTCCAAGCTCTAAAATTTCATCTAATGGTATCCCTATGAGTACTTTATCCAACCCCATATTTCTGACCCCATAGGTCTTATCGAGATTGGATTCTTCAAGAAATATTTATGCCTAATCTTCCATGATGACCTAATTATAGACTTGTTCCATAGAGTGAACTTGTATGAAGTTCTACATTTCATTGTTTCGGCCTTCGGCTCTGAAAACAATACCCAACAAACTACATTCTATCCTATTTCTGTCACTTTTTTCTAAATTTGAATATGATGCTCAAAGAGAATATTATGACGATTTTCCCAAGGTCACCTGTTTGAGATGGAATTCAGGACCCTATAAAAACCCAAAGTTCCTCAGATCATATATCTGAAAATGTAGTGAGACAAGATTTAAAAATCCAACACAAGGTTCATCAAGCTTTCGACTCAACTGGGTTTTAATTTTCGCTTTTGAAACTTTGTAGAAAATGAGTTATAGTTAAAATTGCACGATGCCTTGTTTGAAGCAATGAAACCCTAGAATCAAAAGCTCGGATACCAAATTTTATGAAACCAACTCACAAAATAGAAGAAAAGATAGATAAATGACTTCAAATTTAGCCTCTTCAAGGGGGGAAACTCCCTTACATTACACAAATGAACAATTCTTGGATGATACAATTAATAAGACCTCCTTTCTATATATAGGAGTCTAAGGGGTCACAATATAATCGAAGCCAATATAACAATAATAATGTAAGGGCAGAACAATAACAATAGTGGGCTTATATGGGGCATAATAATAACAATATGGGGACTACATGGGCATATTAAATACAATAAGGGGGTTGCACTAATAAAAATAAAGGGATACACTAGAGAAATAGAGACCTAACAACATCCAACATGAGGTTCACCTTTGGGAACCTGATTCAGTAGAGACAAGGAGATGGAAAATTCCTCAAGGATAGTGATGGAATACAAAGGCAATCAATGCTTAGTTTGGTTTTGTGATCTCAGTGCCCCTTTTGGTGAGATAACAATTTGGTGAGGGTGGAGGTGGTTTAACCTATGGATTCCCTTAATTTTTTTTATTGGTTTATCCATGAGATCCCATATTTATGCTTGGAATATGTCACGGGGATGACTTGCTGAAAGAGAGATTTGGTTCAGCCATGTCTATGGTTGGGTGGTATGTGCAAGTCCCAAACCTGGTCGGCTCTTGCCTATGTTTAATAAAAGCTAAGTCCTATTGCTTTTGTACTTGTTATTATTTGGCCTTAATGGATGTTATCTCATTGTTATTTACATGGTTTAATGTTGGTTATAAGCATGGTTATATGACTAGTTATAGTCATGTTTATTTCATGTATTTACTTGTAACTAAAAGGATAATGGATGCAAGACCTAATTGATGTCAAAATAAGGGAAGAGGGTGGTGATCCTTTTTGTTAAGTCTCATATGAGTTAACAGTCATTTATGATCTATCTTGTATTCATGTCCTATAGATTTAATTGATCCCAAGTGTTTGAAAAAATTTCATTCCCAGTTGGGGATGGCCAGGCATAGTCCTGGAGCCAGTTTTTGGCTTGAAGGTCTTATTTTCATGTAAATTATGAATTTTGAAAGCTACAAGAGTTTCTAGGTAGTGACCTAGATTACAGGCTTGAAAAGTGGCACAAATGCCATAGTCGCATGAACAGGTCTAAGGAAAAAGGTCCCCATATGCACCCATGCCTTGCTATGGGAGTGTTTAGAGCTTCCCAGATGCACCCTTGTCCATATCAAGGGATTGTCTAAGGGTTTGATGGTCTAAAACTCAGTGGGACCTAGGGACTAGTCATGGGGATAACTAGGAAGGCTTCTAGGAGTCTTGTAACATGTATATAAGGTATGTGTTGTTGGTTTCAGTTGATTCCACTTCCTTAAGGTCACCTAGGAGGTTGAGTCTTTTCATAGTAGCCCCTCATCTCATGTTTACCCTGGGTAAGCCGATGAAAGTGGGTAGATATGAGGTGAGGCATCATTACAGAGGATGTAAGGTACTTCCTCATGAAAATAATACTTTGTTTTTAAAATGAAAAATAAATAACTAACATGAATAATGGAAATAATGATAAAAAAAAGGAAGTAATCAAGATGTGTGGGGGAAAACAATGATATATTTGGCATATGACCTTTATTTTTTATTGTATAAACTATTGAATGAAGCTGAGACATATGGATATCAATTGAAAGGATGAACATGATAAAATTATTTCTTTATGATTATTTTTTTCTCATTTTTCAAATAAGAAACTATCCTTACCGACCTTGTGTGAAAAATACTTGCAACATTAAAAGAGAAGAAAAATTATTGTTTTAGAATAACTCTATTAGATGTTTGAAATGGAAGTGCATCAATATTCCTCTTGGCATATAACACATTGGAGGACTCCCTTGTAATGTAAGTAGTGTATTGCACCTTTGGAACCTTTTTGGTGAATCATTCCTTGGTTCCATCAAATAACATAAACCCTCAGATCATGCATTATGTCCAAATTGTTATTAACCAAAGAGGTGCTTGGGAGGTCACATAACAATGATTTTTGACGCAAGGCTTTCTTATTGGTTTTAAATTCTCCATTGTGGAAGTATTGGTCCTTCTCATTTGTGCACGTTGCATTTTATAGAATAGTGTGGGTGTTAATTTTAGCTTGGATCCAAATCCCTTCCCATAGGGAGACATCTAATTTAATGGTTATCCCCCGATTCATTCTCAACGCATAGAAGCTTTGAGAATGTTGGTTAGTTGAGCTCTAGTGGGTTATTTTGAGTGTTCTATTGGAAAATAAGAAGGGTGGTGGCATCCCTATAGTTCCTGGCATGACCATCTACAAGAGCGGTGATACTCGATTTCCCATGTCTACGATTTTGCAGTTGCTAAGCTTCAATATCAAATAATTGCATTAAAAATTCATGTAGGCTAGGTGATGGTGTAGCTAATGCCAGAAATGGAGATTTTTATTAATCATTTTCACCTAATACAACATTAGAGTGATGAAATTAATGGCTTGTGAAGCCAATTGGAAATGCTCCAATAGTCAAAATTTTGAACCACTTTCTCTTCATTTTCCTTAGTCAATTTAGTGTGTTGTCTTTCTGCTCCACTACCCAACTTGAATTCTGTAACTTCTTATTTATATAATTGATTCTCTTTATGTGTTTTCCATTACTTTCATATTATGTAGATTCAATTCAAAAAAAAAAAATGCCGATATCTAAGGGCATTCATTCTCTAGTGATATTATTTTTAGCACCCCTAGTTTTCCTTATATATGGCTCCAATGTAGAAAAGTTGTTAAGTGTAATATCTATTCCTAAAACTCCTCGGAC
>APFE030902371.1:4414-17325 GCA_000404065.3 Pinus taeda | reverse complement strand
TTATCATACATGCTCTTTGAAGTTTATTCGTGAACTAAATAATATCACATATATCATGATGTGAATGTTAACCTAACTTATAATAATGATTAGGAAAATATTGTTCTAGTAATTTATTTATTTTTAATTGAATAAATTTTGGAATTGACCGCTTGGGAGAATAGAGCTATTGTTTAGAAACACAGTTTCTAGGAAATCAGAGATGGAAACCCTGCTTGGTTTTGGGAAGATAATTGGCAACAGGAACCAAAACTAATGAGAGAAGAGTTTGACAATCTTAAGAATGATACTGATGACAAAGGGTTACACAGGGTTAATGACTTCTAGGAGCAGAATAGAAACGAAGGAAAATGGAGAGTATGGAAGAATCTATTGTACAATGAGGACTCTCCATTGAAGGCCCCAACAAAAGCTCTGAATAGAGAAAGATTCTGATTTCAACCTCTTCTGACCAACTGAGATGGGGAAAAAACAATGAAGGGAACTTTAACCTTAAAGAGGCCAAGTGAATAGCCCTTGGGTTTGACTTTCCAAACCCTGATATGGTCTGGAAGGACCTATGGAAGAATCAAATTTGGATGAAAATCAAACTATTCATGTCGTTGGTGCAAAACAAAAAGATATTAACTTGGGAAAACCTGAGGAAAAGAGGGGTAATTGGGCCATCAAGATGCCAACTTTGCAAATTACAAGAAGAAACTATGAAATACCTTCTCAACCTATGCCCATTCACTTCTATATTGTGGAATTGGGTAGCTTCAATCTTCAAACAGTCTGACCGGGACATTGGCAGCATCAAAAGCACTTTTAGGAATTGGAGAAGTAATTTCTCTGCTAATGAGATTCTCAACAAATCTTGGGAACTAGTTCCTGGCTTTCTAATTTAGGATGTATGGAAAGAATGCAACAATAGAATCTTCAAGAAGAAGAGTGGTATTGCCTAAAGAATTATGGATCAAATCATAAGACAAATTAAAGAGACTGTTGGTAGCCTTATAAAAACTTCCCCTAAGAACCAACCTTATGAACAGGATAGGCAAATTTCGATCCAGTTGGGCCTTCAAGGGCTATTCCCCCAGGGAACAACCAAGAATGTAAGTCATATATTAATAGATAAGGATCTTTGGAAACCTCCTCCTCCTGGATATATGAAGTGCAATATTGATGGGGCGTCAAAAGGAAACCCTGGGATTGTTGGATATGGAGGAGTAATAAGAGATGACCAGGGATTAATAAAAACCATCTTTCACAGTCATCTAGGTAAAGCCACTAACAATATGGCAGAGCTCATGGCCCTGGAGAAATGCCTAGGAATCTTAAAGGACTTAAACTTACATAATACCATAATTGAAGCTGATTCTGAACTGATAATCAACTCAGTCTATAAAATATGCAATGGCTCAGTGCCAGACAAAGTTTCAAAATGCTGGAGATTACTGCAAGTTTATTATCTTATTCAATCCCACCTGCGCATCATGAGAACCCTTAGGTTTACTCATGTGCAAAGAACTGCCAACAAATTAGCAGATATTATGGCTAATGAGGGCATTCTTTTTGCCAAAAGTAATAAAATATTTGAATGGACAGAGACTCCTCAAGGCTATTTGAGGGATGAGTGCCACAAACAGGCATCTGCAGACAGGGAGATCTATCGGAACAGAGGAAAAAATTAGGATGGGGTATAATCAGGGTGTTTTGCATGTTCAGAGGATTTTTAGTCAGCATGAGAAAAACATTTAGCGATGCAAGAGCATCCAGCTAAGGCACCATGACCGGGTGTTGGTCTCTGCCAGGTTGGAAAGTTAAGTTAACATTTTGTTTGTCTTATATGTTTAGTTTGTCAGAGCTGGAGGTAGGGTTTTATTTTTATCTTAATCTATGTATTAGTCAAAGGTAATTTGGTCAGTTAGGGCTATTTACTTGCAAACAGTAGATTAATAATTGTCCTGTCGTTTTAAGAGAAAAAGACAAATGTGTCTAAATGTAAAATCTTGTCATGTAAACAGAATTGAATACTTGTAGTTATGTAACTATACTATCTACAACCAAAAGTAACTACACAATTTCATTAACTTTAGACAAAGCATATAAATGTAACAATGAAAAACATGAAAAAGGTTCAGCATTTCTGGATAAAAATAATAAAAGAGATAGAGCACAAATTCAAACATCTTCCATCTGTGTTATCATCTACATGATGTTCAATTATGTTTTTGACTATTGTCTAATCGAATTCAAAATACCAAGCAGAGTGTAGGCCTACAACTGCATGTTGCTTTCCTCTCCTAGAACAGAACAGAGTATTGTAGATTGCACATGACTTTCACAACCAGAGTGGATGAGAACAAAAGTAAAATTCACAGCTAGGAGAATGCCCACACAGTGCAACAATTGAACGAAGAACACGGAATCCAAGCATCGGTTAAACATACCAAGACATGTAACACATTACGAACTATCTTACATCAATTTTGTTTCTTCCTTAAACAAAACAGAGTCAGGTAGAATATACATATATATAACTGCTATTAAATATAAGTTCAGTATTACATCATCCAACCGAATGGAGTAAACAGCGACTGCTAGACCAAACAAACCCTAGTCAAGGGTTTGACATTAAGAAAACCCTCAAGCCTAAACTAGTCAGCTAAACCAAAACGAAATATAAACTGGAATTTGAAACCAGAAGTATGCCTATGTCGTGGAAACGACTCAAATCATACACAGCAACCGAATAGTGAGGAGCAGTCACCATAGAACCACAAACCCTAACTACAAATTGACAAACTATGGAAGAAAATGCCTACCAGCAGAGAGTTGTAGGGTTTGGAAACTGAAATCGTGGAAATCCTTCACGCCCAAGGTCGAACTCTCGACCTGTGCAGCCAGAATGAGCCAAAATTAACATACCTTACATAATAGTGACTGAACAGTGATACAATATAAGCAAGGGGAGAGTATAACTTACCTGGGAGCACAACCGGTCAAAGACCCTCATGAAATAGAGCCACAGAATACAAAAGAAGCTTGAGACAAGAGGAGCAGACATTGGTTAGCTTCTAAACTAGAAGAGGGCAGAGATAAAACAAGGAGGGACAAATTACCTGAAGCTGTAGCCGTATGAGTCATTGTGCCGAAACCTGTGCACACAAGAACCATAATTTAAGAACGACTTTAGCACTATAACAGTAACCGGGAACATTACCAACAGTAGGAAAGAACAACCAGTAGCTTGAGAAACCAGACAATGATTCTAAGTAACAGCAGAAAAAAAATAACTCACTGTGCAGAAGAATACAAGCGAACCAACCTCCAGAGCCAAGGTAGTTTCGTGCAGTAAGGAAATGCATTGCTAGTAGCACAGGCAAGCCCAAGAAACTATTATACATTTGCAGCCAAGACCAAAAAAGAGTTTACCATAAGAACCATGACCAAATAGAGCATTTTGACAAACACCCTCACAAAGCTCCCTCAGCAGAGCCAAATACCAAATAGTGACTGGAAGGCCTGAAGGTTTTGTGTAAAAGACCAAGTGGGAAAACAAGGATCGAGGCCGAAGTATAGGGTAGGTTCGCATTTACGAGCCCCATTAAATGATTGCAACTACCAATAAAAATATCCATCATTCATATCTGTAATCAAATGCCAAATCAACAACCGAATCTGCAAATATCATTAGCACCAGATAGCTTAGTATCAAGGGTTACGTTGGAGTGTGGCTAGGTTCCATCATTTAGTAAGAGGTCAAAGGTGAACACAGGGGTTTACTCTGTTTATCAGAATTCTATAGTTATCAGTTTAACAGGAGGGAAACTATCTATAGAACAAGTCGGCAGTTTAACAGGCAGGAAACTATTAACAGAACAAGGCTTCAAAGCCTTTTAAGGTTTAGTGCCGAGAACTTCATTAAAGAGTGGGCAGGTCATCATAATCATGGAAATATAATGCATTTCGCGCAACAAACTTCTCAGTGGTTAACCCTCCATTCGGACCTGAAATGTATTTCAAATTGGACTCTATAAGACTTCAAGTCCGAAGGTGCAGTTAATTTTCGCGCTAGTTGAAGATGATTTTGGAGTCTGCTGGCATCTGGTGCATTTCAGGTGGATAAAATGCCTGAACATTATCAATCCATTCGGACCCGATATGGATTTTAATGGTATTTTATTATTTTTTCGGGTCCATTTTTAGCATTATAGTGTGAGCATGTTCCTCACCCGATATTCACCTAGTCCGTTATATCTGTGGGGCATGACTGAATGGCCTTGTTTGGGCTCGAGGCTTCGTTTGTGGGCCTGAGGCTTGGTTTGGGGGCTCGTGGCTTGGTTTGTGGGCTCGAAGCTTGGGTTGTGGGCCTGAAGCTCGGGCTTGGCTTTAGCTTGGGCAATTGCAACCTTTTTGTATATTATGTATATTTAATTTGAATTGAAATAGAAAGACCTATGCTTGCTTTAGCAAAAAAACCTTTTGGAATTGACCTTTAATAAATATATAGAAATACCATTTATATTAATATGACACAAAAATATTTAATATAGTTCTAAGTTTTATTTCTTAATTATTAAGATTTTATGTATATGGATTTAATCAAAATTATTTAAAAATAAGTTTGCAAAATTTTTCAGTCTTTCAAAAAATGAAAAATGGTGTAATAATTCTATCCCAATTGCAAATTGTGATGATGAATTGTTTTTTTGGAAAACCTAAATGCATTAAAATTCATTTTTGAATTATGAATAGGAAATTTGATTCACACAATCATTTCATAAAGGTTCGCCTTAAATAATACAAGGCACAACAAACAAGCAACATGATGACATAATTTGTAGATTGAGATATAAAGTAATTTCAATAGTGCAATTGTTTACTTTAATTTTTTTAAATAATTTGTAGATTAAGATATAAAGTAATTTCAATAGTACAATTGTTTACTTTAAACTTTTTTTAATTTCAAATTTTTAAATTTTTGGAGTCATTTAAATCTTAAATTTCATTATTTACCTATTAATTCATGATATGAAATCACGAATTATTATTTTATTACTGAATATAATTTTATTAGTTAATTATTTAAAGATTAAAATATAATAGTTGTTGATTTTCAATTTATACCATTTACTTTATTTATATTTAAATAGATTATTATTAATTAATTGGGTAAATGTGTATATCATATTTTATTTAATATGTATTGATTTTTTATCAATAAATGAAAGTAATTTTATGTACATTTTCACAGTTATTTATTCTGTAAGATAATTTTTTGAAAAAAAATGTGTTTTGTAAATTTAGTTTGTTTAATATTTTGGATGGATGCTCCACTCATAATCAAAAATATAGAAGTTTTGAGATGATGTGAGTAGGAATTAAAAACGGAGAGGAAACTCAATATTTTATCTATTTCCATCAAATTAAGATCTTAGCATCTATTCCTTATCATAATCCTTAAATCATTTGAGAAAATCTTAAAATAAAAAAAATAAAAAATAAAAATAAAAACACCCTCACAATTTCAATTAGGAAGATGGTTATAGGCTAAGTCAGCCTTGAAATCCTGTTATCTATCACCTATTCCAATAATTCCCTCTTTAGTTTGTGGTTTTTTATTTTCCCCCATTTTATTTGAATCTAATTATCTTTCTCCTTAATTTCAATTGTCAATCATTTTTCAATTTCCCTTTAACTTTTGTTATTTATTATCTTTATCCTTTTATCCTGTTTTTTATCATTACTCTTATTAAAAACAAAAAAAATGATTCTAACACTTTAATTTTAATTTCTAAATATCACAAATATTTATTTTATTTTTTTTTTATACTTTTTTAGTTTGTTAATTTAAAAAAAAAATAATTATTGAATTTGAATTCTCTATTTAAATATTTAAATTCACTATTATTCTCCAATCTTCAATCGTGTATGTGTATATAATGAATGTGTATATAATGTTTTATTTGATATGCTTTAAAGTAGTCATTATTATGTCATCTTTGATAATTATTATTATGTGTTGATTCCAAGAGTCAAAGAGATTCTTTAGTAGTGTGATGGTGATTTCGATTCGATGGATGTTGGATTTCAAGTATCGACTCATGTCTTTGACCTCCTTTTTGCCCAAGGATTTGACCCACACCAAGTTGCTACACCCTCCACCACCTCCAAAATTATGACTGTTCGAAATAAGTGGTGTACACTAAACTTTTCTGGAATTATATATAAAAAGTCAATCATTAATATGGTAATTATCAATATTTATATCATTTTGTAAAGTTATTTATTTTATAAAAAAAATTAAGTTAGATAAATTTGTATTATACAAAAGATATTATAATAAAAAAATGATTGAGGTTTAATTAAAAAAAAACAAAGTTAGTTCTATGTTTAATTAAATTGATAAAAATGATTAGGAAAGTTTTTTGACATTGCTGATTAAAACATAGATGAAACTATATTGACATCTATATTAATAACTAGTGAACCAATTAGAAACATAGCTATGGAGACGTGAAAGAAAGATATATCAAGAGGGAAAGTATGGAGATTTTAAAAGAGCAAAAGTCTCTTGTTTTTTTGGTATTGTACGGTTGTTGATCTTTTTGTTCATCCTCTATAATGATGGTACTAGAGTTTGTATTCTTAGAAGTGGATGTTCTTATGAATTCAATAATTTTTTTTTCTTTATTCAATCAATTACGATAGAATTTGAAGTTGATATCTAAAATTTCTTTATAGAGAATGGTGATTTTTTCTTCTACCTTATAATCTTGTCAATAGGTTCAAGTTCAAAAAACCTCTACTTCTCCAAAAAAATGTGACAATTTTAATAGGTTCAAGTTCAAAAAACCTCTACTTCTCCAAAAAAATGTGACAATTTTCGTAGCTATCCAATAGAGCTCCACAACATGCAACACTTTACTACCTCTTTACCTCAAGAACCCTCTAACCTTAAACCATCCCTATAATGCTTCCATAAGTTATTGAGCTAAGGCAATTTGATCTCTTGCTTTGATAATTTCACTCAAGGCTTCAACCGCGTCCCAAGTTTTAGGTGAACTAGACAACTGGAAATGTTTCCTTGCCACTTGGGTATTATTCTTGGCACCATTATGTTGAAAGTGTAAAGAGACGCGATGAGAGAAATTGTGGCCTTTCAAAGTATGAATAAAAACCATTTTTCTTAACTCAGAGGCCTCATCAAAGCCATAGCATCAAACTTATGAACAAAGTAAATAAACTCACCAAATTGCTTGAAACAAAGCTTTAAGTGGATAATCTTAGGCACAAAAGTATATTATTGTATAACACGGAGAGGTTGGTATTAAAGCCCCTTAGAAACAAAGCATAGAGATCAATCCCATGTCCTAAAGACATACAGTGAGAATATAAACCTAGAGTAGAAATTACATTTAGAAAATTGAGTGAAGTAGCAAAAGGATCTAATAGACCATAGAGCAACAAAGTTGAAAACTAAACATAATCAAAAGATTGTATGACTATAATAATAAAAGATGGGATGATACTTGAACCTAGAGAAGGTTGAGGTGTAGCTCATTCAAATAAATTTTCCTTATTTTCTTAGAAAATTTCAGGGGAAAATTTTTACCCTTAGGAGGAATTAAGGGGTTTTAATATTTTTATTCGGAAAATTTTTTGTAGATCATAGTAAATTATTAGAAATAGCCTCAAATTTATTTTATAAAAAAATTTAGTATAGAAGTTAGCACACCTTATTTTAAGGGAGAGCGGAAAAAATAAATAAAAAATAAAATAAAAAAATAAAAATAAAATTAGCCATTGAAATTGCAAGTTACAACCTTTCATTCGCCCCAATTTGCAAAAATACATATTTATAATAACTATGTATCCCTCCCCATTTGGTGTAAAATAAGTTTCCTACTTTCATTTGCCCTATTTCATGGTATTGGGATTAATTTGGAGAAAATGGACCCATTTATTGGAACAAATGGTCACAAAAGAATAATTCATCTCTATTTAAAAATTCAAGAGT
Organism: Pinus taeda; assembly: GCA_000404065.3. Classification (NCBI taxonomy): domain Eukaryota; kingdom Viridiplantae; phylum Streptophyta; class Pinopsida; order Pinales; family Pinaceae; genus Pinus; species Pinus taeda. Next base: position 9,320 of record APFE030902371.1, on the reverse strand, counting down.
CTTATTTTGTGTCTATTTAAATATTCATTAGTGTTTTTGTCATCTTTGAAGTTTGCACCTATTTAGTCATAATCATACCTACTTAATGCACAAGAGTTGTTCGCAAAGTTGTGGAATTTGAATTAAGAAGTCAAGAATCGACACACATTGGTACAGGTAACTATGTATTTTTTTTTTTTCTACATTCCAATTCCTCTTGTGTGCTCTCCCTTTTTCTCTTTTTTTTTTCATTTTTGGGAACAACTTGTAAAGAAAACCCAACACCCCCCATTACTTAAAGTAATAAGGACTCTTTCTATTAATTTTTTGCTAAGCATCTTTTATGATTTTCATTTAGTTAATTATCTTACAATTTTTCATTTTTTAGTTTTTGTAGGATTTTTGTTTTAGTTGTTTTGTCGAATCCAAATTTTCACAAAATTTCCATTTATACTTGTTTTGATTCATTTGATCAACCAGTTTGTAAATGGCACTCCTTTGAAGTTTGATCGTTTTCTCGCGTGGACTAAAAATGTAAATAAATGTATAATATTTTTATTTTTCATAGCTAATTAAGTTCAATAGTCATCCATTGTAAATATTAATTCTTATTTAGTTTTTATTGATATTCTTTCAATTTTTTCACTAATGGTCCTACAAAATGGGCCAGCCAAATCATAAAAGAGATAAAAATGTGTTTCAAAATCTTGGTAATTTACTCCAATTTGTTATTTTGAAACAAGTTGCTAAGACCAGATTCTCAAGATTGCAAAGCGGCTATAGTTCAATTTGCAGGATTATTAATTCCACATAGGCCCTACTTTATATCACTTCCTTCCTTCCAAAATCCCAAACTCAAAAAAAATGTGATCCAAAAATTGCAATCAAAATTTACAATGTGATATTGCAATATCGCTTATCCCACATCGCAAAAATATAATCCATTCATTTAACCGACATCAATTCCTGCACATATGTGATGCAGTAAGAAAAGTTTCATATAAATTTTTTGTGTTATAGTTTATTTGCACCTTCACCCTCACCTCACGTAAGACTCCTTATCATTCCCACCTTATCACTCCATTACTTCAACCTTCCATATATGTTAAACTCCTCACAACACTAATACGTGAATCTTTCAATTTTTGTAATTTATTTTTTTTTAAATAAAATATTAATATTATCTTAATATTATAACTTTCTATGAACTATTGTTTTTAATTTAATTTTTTGATATTATAATTATAATATAATTATATACTATTTAATTGTTATTAAATTTAATTTTTAATTAATTTTTTAATACTTATACAATTTAATAATGAAGTATAATTAATAGTATTAATTGAATAACAACAATTAATTTGGAAATAGAATTTAATTAAGAAATTATATTTTTCACCGAGCAACAAAATTTTTAAATTTCTAGCAATTTTAATATACCAATTCCAAAAGCTCATAAATGGAGTTTTATTTAGCCAAATGAGGCCCAGGATGGCTCACTGGAAAAATAAAATTGTGGAGAATATTTCTAAAGAGGTTTTATTTTTAGATTCGATAATTTGTTGGGTTTAAAATCTAGAAGAAGATTAGGCTCTGAATTTTTAACAAAATCAATTTTATCTGTCCATGACTTCTTTTGAGTCCAGACCCATTCGGAAATAATTTCTTTGGCTAATTAGATCATCACAAGCATCAATAGAAAGCTCAGATTTACTTTTCAATTATTTATTTAATTGAATTTGATTGAATCTCTTTTAATTCCAAATTTAGCATTTTGATTTTATATTTTTTTTTGCTTTGCCGAAAAACATTTTAGAGATGAAGAGAGAATAATTTCAATCAATAGAATTCTCGTAAAAAAAAGTGGAATTTTGAGCCAATGAAAATGGATTAAACATATTTGTTCTTCAACAAACCTTTATGTTAAGAATTCTTTTAAAAAATATTATAAATAAGAAATTGTAGAATGTAATAAGGGTTTCTCTCTTCTACAATTCTAGAATTCTAAAAGCACTTCTGTAATAGGAATTTAGAGTTATAGCTGGGAGGAGAGAAAATCTTAGATCTAGGAATTATTGAGAATTTTTCTTTTGCATTTTGAATTATGTATGATGGATAGAGTTTGCACTATTGCAACTTTTGTTTTAAAAGAAGTTCAAACGATGTAAAATATTGTTGGAGACCAAATCGAGAGAAATGGATTCAATAAATTGGTATTTCTAATACTATTGTTTTAAATATTATTTTCATTTTATGATGGCAGGAATGTGTCATTTTATTCATATTTGTGCACTATTGTCAGTCTCAGTGATCTGTCTCAATCATATGTTATTATTTATCTTTGCTCTTATAGGTTGAATTCTGATTTCTGAGTAACTATTTACTCAAAAATCTATCTTTTAATACTAGTTTAACAAATAGTGATATGGTGAGAACTACTTCCTTATATTATTTTTTAATTATTCGAATCATTGATTAAACAATCAATATCATTTTGTGAACTTCTTCCTAAATGTTGTTGGTTTATTATTTTAGTTAAGAGATCTCTGAATAGAATATGTTTTGTTATATATAATGTTAAGTTAATTGAACTACTTCTTTAACTTGACATTCATTATAAGTGAAACATATTTAAATCCCAATCATTTAAATATCTTGTTCTCAGTTCGGTTAGATCTATATCTACCTAATTGAGATAGGATTAGGGTTTAGTTCATTTTACTTGCATTATAGAATAACTTTGCATTTAGATTTAATTTTACATTCATATAAGTCCTTTTCCCAAAGAGATAAACTTTAGTTGTGGTTGGGTAGAGCCCTAGATCAGCTTAAGGATCACTTTCTTTCCTGATTAGCAAGAGGGTTAATCTGATGTCTCTTCTCCATTAGTGGATGATGTTGGAAATAATACTGAGAGGGGGGGTGAATCAATATTATCAAATTCTTTTTAATATATCTTCCAGATTTATACTTTAATTTATTCTTCAGATATTGATCATTAGTTTGTATGTCAGTGCCATATAATAATGAGCAAGAACAAGAAAAACAAATAATCACACTAAGGAACACCAGATATAAGGTGGAAACCCAATGTGGGTGAAAAACCACCTGCTACAATATGTCTCTATCTTCTTTCAATTAGAAACTTCTTTTACAATGATTTTGTACTAGTGCAGTCCTTTACTAGTATGTAGGCTGCAACCTGCAGAGAGCTACAACCCTCTCTTGTTTTCCAGTCTCTCTTGGAAGGGAGCTACAACACCCTTTGCTCTTTTACTTCTTTAAGGACCACGTTTCATGAATTTTCAAACTGGATCCATGAACATCAAATAATCAACAAGTACATATGAATCACCCAATCTCCTTTTATAATCAAACAAAGCATCAACCAATAACTTTTCAGAATGTAGTAACCAGAACATCAATACTAGTAATCTAAACCCAGAACTCTTCAGCAATAGACAAAAGGCAGCCAACAAATATTTTAAGAAAAGTCCACAACTTCACCAATAGAAACCTGTGAATATCCGCAAAGCTTCTGTGTCTAAACTGTGCAAATCCGCACCTGATCTTTCTTGTGCTCTGCGTACTCCGCACCTAGCCCTTCCACTGAACTGCGTACCTCTGCCAAGATCCACACCTGCACTATCTACCCGACAGCGCACCTCCGCACCTGATCCTTCTATTTCTCAGCGTACCCTCGCACCTGTGCCTTCTGCTGTGCCACGTACCTCCGCACCTGGGCCTTCTGCTGCACCGCATACCTCCGCACCTCCGCACCTGAGCTGTAGATATCCTACGGACCTCCAAATAGAGCCAAATTAACAGTCCTCCAATGTGCCACAAACAGTCAGATCCACAGATCTGATCATGCGCCCGAGAGATCACAACCTATCAATAGATTCGCCTTCAATTTCACCTTGATTTAGATCTAGCCTTTAGAACCGATTACCCAAAATTTTAGATCTTAAGATATTCAATTTTCATAAGTGTGTAGTCAAGAGATCTCCTTTCCTTTTTATAGGCAAGCCCTTTATTCAAACCATGGATCAAAACCATAGAAAAACAATACAAGGGATCCAAAACCTGGGTTTAATATTTTAGATGCCAAAACCACAGACCAAAACCATAGGATAAAAAATGACGGGCTAAATACCAAGGGCCAAACATAAGAAACCCCACGTGAGCGCGCTTCTCTGCATTGGAGTGAGTGAACTGGGGTCCGCACCTTCTGAACGGAGAACCTGTGGGTATGTCCGCACCCCTTGGTCGACATACCTGCGGGTCCGCAGCTTCTCATAGGATCACCTGCAGGTATATCATTTTCCATGATTTTGAGTTAACTGGGGTCCGCACCTTCTAAACAGAGAACCTACGGGTATGTCTGCAACCCTTGGTCGGCGTACCTGCGGGTCCGCAGCTTCTCATAGGATCACCAATGGGTATATCATTTTCCATGATTTGTAGATTTTAACCCTGTACAGAAATTACTTGCATACGAATTCTAAATCACAGGAAAAATAAAAATTTGAGAGCATAACACATAAAACACATATACACAGAGATTTCCCACTGGATCCCAAAACCGGGACTACTTGCTTGATTTTTCATTATATTCCTTTCAGTGTTACAATACATATTTATACATGCCGAAGCATCCAATACCATGGACCGAAAACCATCGCGTCCAAAACCATGGACCGAAAACCATAGATAGGTTCGCCCAACCTAATATAGGGTCCAAAAAAAAAATTCTCGGGGCGCTGCCCCAAACCCCCCGGTTCACTACGTAGGTTAGTCGTGGAAAGAATATAACGCAACCCAACAATCTCCCACTTGTTGTTTTCTTTCCACAGGGGGCCACAGGAGAGCTTAGTCATTTTTCTAGCCCTGAAACACCCATTGTTTCTCTACACCAAGAGAA
>APFE030902366.1:10183-37786 GCA_000404065.3 Pinus taeda | reverse complement strand
GGATTGTAAGTTACAAAATGTACAACGGTAAAGAAACACACTTTACCTAACTCTATACCTAACTCTATACTAGACCAAGTTGAACTTAACTATTTCCTATGTGTCGGAATATCCTAACAGAAACTACCAAGAAAAGATAAATGAATACAGTAAATGATAAGTTTGTGATTACAAATGATGAGTAAATTTTGCATACATACGACTATTAATAGGTAATTTGTAGTACCATATAACACAACCAAAATTTAGTCATATTTTTTTGGTCATTAATTGGTTTCAAAAAATGACTAAAATTTGCATATAGGTGACTACTAGTAGCTAGTTGATAGTATCTTATAACGCGACCAATATTTTGGTCAGTAATTTATTTTTTTTCGGTGATCATGTAGTAGTATATTTTGTTGTGTATTTGGTCATTAATTGTGACAATTAATGACTAAATATACTACTAGATGTTAAAATTGAGAAGACTAATTAAGGACTAAGTTAAATATGACTAAAATTTGGTCGTGTTATAAGATACTGTAAATTAACCACTATTGGTCACCGACTGAAAAATGGTCATTTATATGGAAATTTTAGTTATTTATTTAGTGATTAATTAGTCATTTTGTACTAGTGTAATATTTACATGTAGGTAGATGCATAAGCCTGGGTTGAGTTTCCAATTTATTGGATCATGTCTTTTGTCTCCCATTCCACATGAGAGCCAATAATAAATTTGGAGGATTGCATAACTTTATTTTCTATGTTTGAGATTGTCCTTTGTACAACTTCTGGAATTACGCATATATATTGATCTATGGCATCCCTAGCATTAGTTTGGGTGTGAATACCATGCAGGAAGGTGGGATTGAAGATAGGGGAGGAAGGGGCGACACTAAGCCTACCTCTACAACCTCGTTGCAAGGGACCTACTAAAAAATATGAACCATGATAGAGGGAGAAGAATAAGGGAATGTTAGGAGTGCAAGGAATAGCTAGGAAGATGCAAAATACATAAGGGAAGAACGTTAAGGTATCAGGAGAAAACAACCAAAGATAAAGTCTAGAAACTAATGAGATAGGTGTTGATGTCATGGAATGGAGTTGTTGTAAGAAAAGCTTCCATGAACACAAGGTTCAGGGGTAATAAACGAATGGCCTTAACGAAACATTGGGGAAAACATTGAAAATTATTGAAAAATACCATTCTTGAAAGGAATTGTAGGAGTATGAAATAAAGAATCTGAACTTGAGTGAAATAGTGCCATGAAGAGGAGAATCCCTTAAGAAATCTAGGAGCCTTAAAACACCAAAATAAACTGAAATTGATATTTTTTGAGGTGGCAATTTATCCTGATGCTAGATATGATGGGTTGGAGATTCTCTTCTTAAGGAATTTCTTCCAAAATATATTAATGGGTAGTAGCTACAATATCCTTAAATTAGTTGGGGTATCAACCTTCCCCCTACTTCACAGTATTATAGCTCCATTTCTACTCCTTTATCACCATGATTCATCCCCTATATCCACAAAGGTATGGTCTCCCATGTTGGTAATTGATCAAGAGTTCAAATGATCGCTACCTGGACCAGAGTAAACTTCTTAAGTGTGAATAGATCATCAATGGTAGTGGGGTGGAAATGAAAGCTGATAAGTGGGGGAAACATATGGACTTTCATTAAACATGCCCATTTTCATTATCATCCTAACGCATAATTTATAAGCACCCATGGTGGGGAGTAATGTCCTACTTAACTATTTCATTACACAAACTTTAGCTGTTATAGGATCAACTACTCAAAATTTGACTCAAGGGCCTCTGATTTGTAATCCCATCCTTCATTTGCAATCTTATCCACCATCTTGTTTCCATTTCTTAGAGAGTGTTAGTGGTTGAGTTCATTAAATTTTTTCTTTGTTCTGCTATGATATCCAGAGTGGCTAGAAGTATCCATTTCTTTGTAACCTTTTTTGGACTAGAGATACCTCTAATTATTTTAACCATATTGATTAATATTTTTGAATCCCATTCAATGATGAGCTTATCTATGTTTAATATGTTGGATATTTTTATTCCTTGTTATACACCATATAGCTTTATTGCATTACCAGTTTCTTTGCCAATGGTTTTCGCATAGACATGTTGTATTTCCCCTTTCATTTTTCTAATCATCTCTCCACTGCTAGTTGATCCTAACTTCCCTTTGAAGGCACCATTAAAATTTAATTTCATAAATCTAGTAGTCAGAGATTTCTAATGGTCAAGCCTTGCTTGGTTGTGAGGATTACTAATAAAATTGGTTGTTTCCATTGACTAGTGTAACCCTGAAAATTTAAGAATATATGCTTCTCTACGTAAAGATTCTTGGTTTTGTGTATTGCATGAGGATGTGATAATGGTTTCTTTGACCTTATCAATATTTTCTTTCCAAACATGGTTCATATCCTTTTAAATGTCATGGAATATCCTTTGAATTTGTACCTTCCAAATTCCCATACTATGAAGCCCAAGAATAATTTTCAGACCCTATTTATGATTGCAATTTTAAAAGGTGAAGGTATCTAATCCTTGATCATGGATTTTATATTGATTTTTTTTCTTTAATTCTTCCTAAGGATGATTATTAACTTATCCCAAAATTCTAAAGCAAGTGGACATTAATTTAGCAAATGTTTTGTTATGTGTTTGAGCAACACCGATGACAATGAGCTAAACCATAGAAGCCTCTTTTTTGTATCTTGTCCCATGTTAATGTTTTATTATTTATTCAAATGCATATAAATATCGTTACCATTTCCCATAGCTTAGTTATCCATAGCTTTCTCCATCTATCATCATTTTATTTATTGTACCTACTAATATGTTGTATGATTATTTCATATTGAAAATTCCTTTGTGGCTTTGACCCCACATAATAATGTCACTCCCATTTAGGAATTTAATCTTTCCATGCTCCAATTCTTTTTCCAGCGCTATATATGGATCCATACCTTTATTAGATGCCTCTTATTTTCCCTTTTTCCACTGTCTCCATAAAGTTTGTTCTTATGTATTATTCCAATAGCCTTGACAAAGGCTTTGTTTTATTGTTGTAGTTCGACTTTGATGTCGAGTATGTATGTCATGTATTCAGTCTTTAGTTGTTATTGCCAAGAATCCTCCCAGAATAATGCAATATTTCCACTTTGTGTCTCCCAAAGATTATGATTTTTTATTAGTTGTTTGTTATTCCATGCTTGCCTCTAGAGATAAGACTCATTTTTCTTTGCAATCTTATGATTTGGTTATTGCCTATGTTAGAAACACATTTTATTTTCCATATTTTACTCTGTAAAGCATCTTGGTTCTTGATCCATCTCCAGAAGCATTTTTCTCCCATTTCTCTGCTCAATATTTTTGGATATCTCGGCCCAAGAGCCCTTATTTCTTTTTATCCACATAAATTTTCCCATGCACCTAGTTCCCATTTCCCTTCTTGTTTAACACCTCCCACATGAAATATTTTTTGATAGAGAGAATTTTTTTAGGACAACATTGGGTGAACCAGGGTAGAAATACAATATATGGGAATGGCTTGAAGGATCAATTTCAGAAGACTTCGTACATTTTATACGTTAAGAGATTTTAAGGTCCAACAAGATAACTTGTTTTCGAGTTTGGAAAGAAGGTCTTCGCAAATATTAATTGTAAGTTGGTTTTTAACCAAGGGAACACCAAAGTATTTGGATGGATGGGAATTCCACTTGAAATCAAGAAATATATATATATATATTATTTATATTATATTATAATTTATAATTATTATATATATGGTAACCAATAGATTATGGGGTCTAAAATAAAATAAAATAAAATAAATTGATTTGGAAATATTTACGTTAGCTCTAGATGCATCAACAAATTATGAAAGAATAACTTTAGAAATTGAAGTTTCTTTGATGGATGATTTGCCCATGTGAAGGGTGTCATATAGAAATTTTTAGTATCACGAAGGTTGAAATTTACAGCCATTGGTTAGGCCCTTAAGAGAGTCATAGGATAGTTCATGACTAATATACCTACTAAGGCCTTCAAACATTTAAAATAAATATGTAGGGGAGAGAGGATCTCCCTATCTTATACCCCTTAAAGGAAGGAAGGTGTGGGAGGGGAATCCATTTACTAGGATGGAAAAGAAGGGTTTATAAATAATATTCATAACCAATGTGATCCAGGGGTCTGCAAACCAAAGGAATTCAACATATGAAATATGTGATTCCAGTTGAGTTTGTCGAAAATTTTTGACATGTCTAATTTAATAATCATGCCATGAGTTTTGTTAATATAAAGGGAGTGGATTTGTTCATGTGTAGCAATTATGTTGTCAAGTATTTGTCTCCCTCCAATTTATCCAGATTTATCTTGAGAAATAATGAAAACAGAAGGGGCTAGAGTTTATTGGCTATAACCTTCGAAATTCTTATATAAATAATATTGAAGAGGGAACTTGGATTAAATTCAACAGGATATTTCGCTTGATAATGCTTTGATATAAGCGTAAAAAAAGTGGCATCTAGGGCTATAAGAATGGAATTTCAATTTATGGAGTTTCCCACTAATTGAGCCACATATTTCCCAATTATATCCCAACATTCATGAGAAAATTCTATTGTAAATCGATCTGCGCTTGGGGCCTTACTTTTGGGCATATCCATAGTTATTTCTTCCAAATTCTCTTGCATGATTTTTCTCATTAGCATTTCATTATGTTACTTAGTAATTATGTTTCGAATATGAGCAATCATTTTCACTATAGTTTACTCCTACATTCAGTAGGTTTAGTTAGCATATTTTTCAAATAGCTAATGATCTCTTGAGTTATATTTCTTTGCCCCTCCAAAATTTTGACTTTTTTTTTTAGGTTAATAATTCTATTTCTATGCATGTGTTGTATCATGGATATTTGAAAATAAATTTTATTTCCTTTCTCCTTCCTTTAGCTAATGAAATCTTGACTTTTTTTTCCATAATATCACTTATTGTTGTATCCTTTATTCCAATTGCACTTGTATATCTATTTATTTGTTTACTATATCCTCATTTCTTCCTTCTTCCATGATTTCCTACTAGATTATTTGCATTTCATACTCGAGCCTTTTTTTTCTTTCTTGTATATTATTGAATTCCTGTGAGTTATATATTTTAATATTTTTAATTATGACACTTAGATTTTGTTGAAATTTATAAATGGAGATACACTCTATTGTATCTACTTCTTTCCACCATTTGTCTATGTTATTTTTGAAATAAATGTCTCCAATCCAAAATGCTTCAAAGAAAAAGGGTATGCTTTTTAGTATCCTGACCCAGTCTATAAATAGTTGAATCACCAATGGTCTAAGCTATGACATGGAAAAATGGTATCATGTAGACCTAAAGCATCTAGAAGAAGGTTTTCTGATATTAAGTATCAATCCAATCTTGAAGCTACTTGAGCATATCCTTCACTTCTATTGTTCCAAGTAAATAGACCATTGTTGGTATCTAAATCTACCAATTTTGAAAATTGTATGAAATATGTGAGATGTTTGCATTCTTCTTCTAACTTTTTGGTTCCTCCCTTTTTAGCTTGTAGATATTTCATCAATTTGAAACCCCCAACAACAATCCAATAATGGTCACTAACTATTTTTTTCAATATTTTTAAGACTTTGTATGAAGATTTTCTTCTCTCTTGGAGAAGTGGCGCCATAGACATTAGTGATATGGCCTTTCATGGGAAATCCAAAGGGTTATAACTAAGAAATGATGGTGTTTTGTGTGGGTAATTAGTTTTGTAGAGTTAATTTTTTTAGTTTCATAATATGGCAATTTCTCTTGAAGATTTAATGACATCACTGGCAATGATTTAATAGGTTTTCTAGATTTTCCAATAAATATTTTGCATAGTATTAATTGAGTGTTTGATTTCTTGCAACATGACAATATCATGATTTTATTTTCCTTTTCAGGAGTCTTTATTTGGTTTTTCCATTGAGACCCCTTATGTTTCATGATGTGATTTTCATTGGGGTAGAGGTTGAGAAGGTATGAATGTCTCCATCATTTCTCTAACCCTACCGCAATTTACTAGGTAATCTTGCATTTATCAAATTAATTTTTTATTAGATTGTATTCCCCCTTTTTTCCCATCCTTAGCCCCTTTTGAGTGATCTTTGTTTCTCTTACTCTTAATTCCTAGGGAAGAAGAATGACTAGGATTTTAATTGTTACATGAGGGTTGTTTTATTTCTTTTATTTTTTTTTCTTGAGAAACACTCTCACTATGAGATGCACTTATTCTTCTTGAATGTTGACTCGGTCTTTCATTTTCCATTCTTGCACTATTTTCTAGAGATCCACATTTTTTTAAGGGGTTTGGGTTTATTATGAAGTTTATATTTCAAACTTCTTTGGGGAGGGGTATCAATATAAGGGTTTTATTATATAACTATATGGGAAGGGTTTATTGCTTTAGGGATTTAATATGTAAAGTTAAAAGTTAATATGAAAATTAAAAACCACTAAAGTGTAATGTGTTCATTCATTTGTTGTTTGTCATACACATTATACTTAGGCTTAAAGGGATTTTTTGGGTTTTTTGAGAAAATGGGTCTTTTCATGCGGGATGATCACTTTTCATAAGATAATAAGGTTTTAACTTTAGAAAAGGCATTTATTAGGGGAAAATGATTTTTTCCTTAGGAAAATGATGTTTCTTCTTAGGAAAAGGGATTTGTTTGTGACTATGAGTGATTTGAAGGGGGTGAATGTTCATGAGGGAACTTTTACTACTTAAGACCTATAAGTCATTGGGCCGAGGGTCTGGTCCCTCCAAAAGTCAGAGAAATTCTATGAGCCACTTTGACTTAAGATTTTGGGTACTTAAGGGAAAATTAGTTACGTGAAAAGTGTAATGAATGAGGGAAGTTAATAAATTTGACTTTGTGATATTGATACATTCCAAATTTTCATCCATACTTAGAACTTTGATGATGAAGGTGATCAATATGCTTTTAGCTAACAATAATCACAATCCACAACCTTTCTTCTACTTACCCACCTACTCATCCTACCATTTTTACTTCTCTTTATTAGGGTGCACTTAAGCTGGCAAACCCTTATCAAAACATTTTCTTTTCTTTATAGTAGTAATCTAACTTGGTCTAACCTTATTACATCCAAGGGCTTAGATTAAATAGTTGAGCTCTTTTATTCACTCTACCTAATCTAATTATCTGTCAAGATTACACTGTTTGGTCAGATTTTATTCTCTATCTATAAGCATGAAATATTCAAGTTTAAACATTTTGAATATCATGGATTGTGGCAAAGGTAACAAGTTGCACACAATCATTATTTTGCTTCAAAAATAACTAGGAGTGGCATTTTGATTTGCACACTTTCATGGTCTTTTCTCTTTTCTTGGTGTTCATTTTTTCATATTTTTGACCTTTTTTTTCCTTTTTGTCCTTTGATTTTTCTTTTAGGATATACCCTTTTTAGATTTTTTAGTTTTTTTTAATATGGAAAACATTTGCGAAAAAGCAAAGGTATGTACATATTAGAGGATTGATCTTAGCCATTCAAAAATTATGACTCCAATTGGTATCTGAACCTAACAATGCCTCCACTTGGGGATGACATTTCCTAGTGAAATATCAAGAACTTGTAGATCAATGGGCTTTTGAATTATTGTGATCTTACTCTGTAACTTTTTCTTTTTCACTTTTATGCATTATTGCTATTTATGACAGTGAAACTTTTGAAGCTTAGGGCCTTCTCTTGGAGCTTCAACTCCAAAAATTACCATCCAATCAACACTAAACATTTTGAAAAATAGAATATGTACAAGTGATTAGTGAAATCAATAACTAGGGTCTATGTAGTGCTTAAGTATTTGACCATTAACTAGTCCTCCTTCTACTTCTGTTCCATCCAATTCTTTGAGAAAAAAAGCATTATTGACACTAAAAGCATAAATGATATAAGGCCCTTTCCACAGGAAGCCAAACTTCCCATGTTTACCTTTATCCTCCCTTCTTGAGTCCCATTTCAAAACTTTATCTCCTAGGTAAAAACCATCTGCCTTAGTCCTTTTGTCAAAAGCTTTCTTGGTCCTTTCCTGCACAACTTGGAATATGATATACACTTGTTCCCTAATCTGTTGCAAGTGAATTGTCTGTTTGATTCTCCTTTGAATATAATTTGGCTCAACTTCAACTTCTTGGAGTTATTTCATCACTGGAGTTCCCAAGGAAGATGGGAAAATAGCCGCCATTGCATAAACTAATTGATAAGGACTGGTGCCAATGGATTTCTTTGTGTTCAGCCTATCTGCCCACAAGGCATTTACTAGCTTCTTGTTCCAGGTTTTCTTGTTATCCTCCAACAATTTTTTGATGATATTCACTAAGCTCTTGTTGGAAGACTGTGCTAGTCCATTTCCTTGGGGATAGTAGGATGTGCAGTGACCCTGGGTTATATGATATTTGTTACAAAAATCAATTATTCTCTTGGATTTGAAGTTTGCTACAATGTCAGTGATCATTTTGGTGGGGCATCCAAATCTGGACAGAATGTTGGCCTCAAGGAAGTTTATTATGACAGTATCAGTGGCTTGTCTTGAGGGTATGGCTTCTATCCATTTGGTAAAGTAGTTTGTAGCAGTGAGAATCCATTTATGTTGGGCAGAGGAACGTCGATGAATTTCACCAATGAAGTCAAGACTCCACTGTTGAATTGGTGCTTCAACAGATATTGGCTTCAAGGGTAATGGCAAAAGTTTTTTCTTTCCTTCAAAAATCTGACATTTATGACATGAGGTAACAAATTTCTTTACATCAAAAAATAGAGTGGGCCAGTAAAAACTGGGTCTTAGGATCTTGTCAGCTGTGGTTTTCTAGTAAAGATGTCTCCCACAATCACCTGCATGAAACACCTGTAATATTTTGTCAGATTCTTCTTTTAATAGGAAGTTAAGAAGGATGCCTTCATGATTTTTCCATAATAAAGCATTGTCAATTATACAAATCTTCAAAGATTTCATTTTTTAGAACGTACTTTTAGTCTTGGATAGTTCTGGAAGAGCTTGTAAATTTTGTAGAATGTATATAATGTCAACATAACATGGTGAGTCAATAAAGTCCTGGCTAATCGGTGGAGTCACCATCTCCTCTTCATTATCCAATTCTGCAATAAAATTTATGTCTAGGGCCTGATAGTTCAATTCAGCCATGAGCTTGGCTAAACCTTAGCCTTTGATCAATTTTGTAGGTTTAATTTCTAAATCATATTCTAATATAGTAGCTATCCATTTCCCTCTCTTTCCATCTAGACCATCCTGTGTTAGGATGTCTTTGACCACAGCATTGGGAACATAAGCTATTACATGAGAATATAGGATGTAAACTTTGAAGTCTTTGATGGCTTTGACTAGAGCCAAAAAAAAAATTCCATTATATTGTACTTCAAAGATGCATCCCTCAGGGCTTTGCTAAAGAAGGCAGTAGGTTGCTAAAAACCTTGATCATTCTTCTACAGTAGGACTGCAGCAATAGTGTGTTCTAAGGTGAAAGAAAATATAATGAAATCCCTATCAAACATTGGACTGATTAGAACTGGTGTTTTTTTCAAGGCTATCTTAATATCCTCAAAAGACCTCTTAGCTTCAAGTGTCCATTTAACAGTCGAATCTTTCTTTAACATGTTATTGAATAATATAATTAGTTCTGCTAAGTTAGAAATAAATCTTCTTAGAAAGTTTATTTTACCTAAAAAGTCTTGTAGTTCTCTGATGCTTCTAGGGTGTGGTATCTGTAAGATGGCTTCAATTCTTGCAGGATATATTCGGATAGCATCTTTAGAGATTATGTGGCCTAACAGTTTTCCCTCTTCCAAGCAAATAAAGATTTTTTAGGATTCAAAAAAATTCCATACTTCCTACACTTGGTGAAGACCTACCTTAGATGATCTAGGTGTTGTTCATCAGATTTAGAGAATATTGTGATATCATCTAAGTATATTACAAGGAAGTCATGGATTTCCTTAGCAAAATGCTATATCCATAGCTCTTTGAAAGGTGGCCCCTACATTCTTTAACCCAAAAGGAATCTTCACATACATGAAAGTTCCCCAAAGAGTGGTGAATGCATCTTTGCCTGATCATATGGGTGGACTAAAAATTGATTATAACCAGAGAACCCATCTAAGAGCGAGATTCTGGTCGAACCTACTACCCTCTGTAATATGTGATCCATCTTGGGAAATGGGTAGTTATCCTTGAGTGAAACTTTATTGAGATTCCTAAGGTCAACACACAGTCTAATTTCACCAGTCTTCTTTCTTGTGGGCACCAAATTAGAAGCCCAATCATAGAATCTAATTGGTGCTATGGTCTTTTCTTCGTACATTCTTTTGATTTCCTTTTCAATAGAAGGCAATATAATATGATTAATCCTTCTGAGCTTCTGCCTAAAAGGTTTCTAGTTTTCTTTTAAGGGGATGGTTTGGGTTATATTATGTTGGTGTCATAAGACTTGAGGTCCTCTTAACTCCAAGAAAAAACATCTTGGAATTCCTTTAATAGTTCTATGTATTTCAATTTTTCATTAGGAGTTAAAGACTTTGAAAGTTTTATCAATTTAGGATCTTCTCAAGAGCCTATGATACACTCCTCTATGTCTGATTTTAAGGGTTCCAATTTTGGCTTTCTAGGGACATCGTTTGAATCAAACAAGTCCTCGAAAGGAGTTAATCCTTTAGACAAAAAATTATCTTTGAGATGGATTATTTTAGAGTCTTCGTGAATTATCTCATCAATTTCAATTTGCTTTAGGTTTTGAATATCTGATCTTGTAAACTTTGTGGGATGGAATCTATCTATCTCTTCTTCTTCTAATTTGTTAATTTCTATTTTATCTGTAAAATGAATATCTAATGTTATGTCGGTATCTATGTTTCTATTTACAAATTCTCCATTTAAGGTTAGAAAATTTTTTATTTGATGGTCATTAGTGAACACTTGCTAGTTTTTTAAGTTGTCAGGGATAGCAGGTCTGTGCCTAACCTCAACAGTGTACTGATGATTAGGTTGAAATGGTAACTTACAAGTGCTGGCAAACATTGTTAAACTATGAGCCTGCATATTATGTTTTCTTGGGATTACGGCAACCTTAGTTTCTAACAAAGTATTTAATATTTGTACTACTCTTCCTCTATAAAAACCTAACCCAGGATCTCTAGTCATATATACAACGTTGATTTGTTTTATAACCAACTCAAAATATCCCATAATAGAAACTCTTATGGCTCCTAACCTTTTAACCAATTTGTGACCTAAATCGTACTTAGCCATGTTATTAGTGCATTTGAAGTTTAACTTGTAGACCTGACCCTCTGAGTGATCATTCTCTAAGTTGTAAATCCATACTCCTATTCCTACACCTAGTTTGTTAAATGACCCATCAAATTCAAGATACCATAGTATTTCATGTTCATAATTCTTACTGTTCGGGGGAACAAAATCTTCTTTGACTAAGGTATCTTGATCATCTTTATTATTTGAAAGCTCTTGAATTTGGACAATTTGATTTTCTACTACAACTGAAATTTCTTTTGTTCTAAAGTAATGTTGTTTTAAGTGTCTTCTTGTTTTGTTTCAACATTATACAAAATGAAAGAATTGATGTCAGAATGCATAGATTATATAGGAGAGTTTTGAGGCCTAGCCTAGATACTCACTTCATACTTCATCAAAGTCTCTCTATACAGTTTTTTAGGATGTCTAGAGACTGAAATTGTAGCATGTGACATGTAAAGTTGCAGAGATCCTTAGAGTTTAGCACCCCATGATCTAGACAACAACATGCCATATTTAGGTGGTATATCAGAAACAACTATGTCCATAAGAATGGTCTTAGCAAGGTACTGCACTAGGGAAACACACAGGTCTTTTATAAGTCCTAGGCACTTGACTTCAATCAAATGAAAACATGTTCTTGTAAGGCCTAGTTATATCCAAGTTCAATTTCTCCATAACAGATTTAGGCATAAGATTGTGTGAAGCCCCACAGTCTAGCATAGAATTGTGTAGGATTTTGTCATGGATGCTATGGCTAATGTAAAACGGTGGTATCCCTCCTTCCACTAGTTTTCCATTAACGTCAGGACCTAAAATTAACTCAGGATGATAATCAAATAAGTTAACGGAGTCTTCATTCTCAACGAAGTTTAAAGATTTGCTTATTTGAGATTTGTAAGTTTCATGTTTAATCAGTTCTGTTAAAGGAACTGAGATTTTCAATTTGGCTACCTCTGCTCCCAAATTGAAAGGAAAATGGGATTTCTCTGTTTGAATGTTTGGAATTTTAACAGCAGGGTTTGGAGTAGTTTGTTCTTCTTTTTCAGTGTTTAGAGTCTTTTGTAGTGGATTTTCTAATATAATTTCTCGAGACTAGTCCATTGTTTCCTTGGAGAGAACCGAAGTAGAAGGTTTCTCATTAGAAGGTTGGTCATTGGTTACATCTACAGTAGTGGGACTAGGAGGGTTCTGATTTGGTCTAGAGAGGATTTGGAGAGTTTTTTTTAACTAGAACTACTTCAATTTTCTTAGGCTAATTTGGTATTTCTTTCTTGTTTTGGTCCAGAGAATTAGTGTTCTTTTCACCTCAAATTGTATTTTTTATAAACTTTGAAGATAGCAGAATCATACCCTTGCTCATAGTCGTATGATTCTCTATTTTGGGTCTGGAACTGCTAAAGCATGTGTAATTCCTAATCATCTTGAGTCAAGAAGACAATTTCCTCCTCATCTAATCCCATTAAGTTAATTTGGGTGTCTTGTTCAGGGTCTTCTGAATGGGAAGTTTCAGCATAGTATTTTTGAAAATGAGGTCTAATGTTCTGATCAGGTCCATTTTTTCCAGCATTTTGGTTTTGATTTTTTCTAAAATTTGGATTTCTCACTAGAGGTGCCTATTGGTTGTCCCAGTGAAACTTTCTTTCGATGTTCTCCATCCTATCCATCAGTTTTTCCATTCCTTTGGCTAGGGCATCCATTTTAAGGTCAAAGGGTGTAGTTTCTTCTTTTAAAGGTGCTCTTCATTCGTTTCTAACCCTAGCTCTTTTTTCTAGTAGATTAGCTTCTACACTAACGGGTACACTCTGCATATCTTCTAGAGTTTGTGGACTTATTTCTCTAAGTTGAAATTCCATATCAGTGTCAAACCCGTCTGGAAACTTTATCAGAGCTAATCCAGTTGGGGGCCTAAGGACGACTTGTATTACATTGTATACACTATTAAATCTAGTGCAATAGTCCTGAACTATTTCATTTGGTCCTCTCCTAAAATTTTCATACTCTGAAATAATTTGAAGAGGGTTCTTTTTCTTTTCCCATCTATGTAAAAATTGCTGGTAAAAAACCTCTAAATTATCTATACTATTGTTAGGTAGAGATCTAAACCATGTTCTCACATTGCTAGCTAGAGTTTGGGCAAAAATTCTCATTTGGACATCTCTAATATCAACTTCATGCAATTTGAAATGATCTTTCATCTTTCTTGTATGATGTTGTGCTGTGTAGGATCTTGTGCCATCAAATAGGGTAATTTTACTCTGGTAGTCTGGTGGCATGGCACCTTGTGGAGCAGGCATCACAAGAGGGGCATATCTATTTGCCATGGCTCTAATTTGGGCAAGACTGAGAACTGGAGTTTGGGTACCTGAGGGTGGTATAGAGGTTGATGTGGAACTAGGGGTGATATATGTTTGATGGGTAGTGATAGGTTGATGGGGAAGTGAAGGTATGAATGAAGGTGTGGAATGATATTCAGAGATGTGAGGGAATAATGGTGAACTAAATGAAGGTGAAGCTGTGTCAAAATTTTCAGGGATATTAACAGTAGTGAGGGATGAATGAGATGAATTTAGAAGATACTAGTTAATTGACAAGTTTCCCCTTTGGACTTCAAGTTCAGATGTAAATTCTTGATATAGAACTATGTTGTCAAGTGCACTCTCAGACCTGGTTCTAAATGGGGAAAGGTCAAAATACTCATCAAAGGGGAGGTCTTCTAAAAACAACCACTCATCTGGGTAGGAATTTTCTTTAACTGCAAGTGTAAGACTAACTAAACTTTCTTGTCTTCTAGATATTCTCGAAATTAGATTAGGATTGTCAAATATTGGGGGAGGATTTGGATCAGGATTAGCCCAAGTACAATGAGTTCTCCTCGAAACCAGGTTTCAAGCTTTTCCTAATTACTTTCTTTTCTATGTAATTTTATAAATAACTTCTAATAAGCCCTTCAAGAGGCTTGAAATAAAAATTTTAAATTTCTCAAAGATTTATTAAGATTGAGCGTTTGATTCCCCAGTATGGTCGCCACTATGTTATCACTCAGAAGTCTCCCATAGAAGTTATAAAAAGAAGGAATAATTTGAGGTAACCACAAACCTAATCTTTTACACTCGGGTTCTAGCCAACCTAAGTCTAGAGAGGGCTCTCTTTACATTTTAACTTTGTTTTGGTGGGATTTTAGGCTAGTTCTTAATGCTAATAACGTTTTGATTTTGGTTGGGTGGTGGAATTCTAGGAACAGATGGATAGATCAAGGGTTTCAAACCATTGGGCTATGGATTCAATCAAATGATGGCTTAGCTAGATCAGATCAGTCACTAAAGGAGGAGTTCACAAGGCAGGCTAGCAAAGCAAAAAGAAAATATTTAGATTCAAACAGATGAGGTAGTCCTAACCAGGGTGAAAGGGCAATGAAGAATCCTTAAACCAGGATGAAGATGAAGATCAAGAGGTGATCATGAGCAAAGTGCAATTAACAATCCTTTACTATAGACCTAAGGGGAAATTATAGAAGTAAGGGAGCAATTAAGAATTCTGAGACTAAGATAGTTTAGCAGAAAACATTAAGAACGTAAACAGTCAAGACAGAGAGCATTTAAGCCAGTTCTGAAAGATCATTCCTAGTTTAACACTCATATTTCATAGAAACACATATGATTATTTATAAACATTCAGAGAAACAATAATACACATCAGATAGAGAATACTTATTTGATTTTCTCTTTACACAAGAATAATGTGAAATGTCTTTACTTTATTCCTTGATCCAGCAAGCCAATCTAGTTTTGATTACAATAGCTCCTTAACTTGAAAAGAAAATTGTCTATAGAAATGTCTTTGAATCCACCCTCAATACTTTGAAAGGTGAAGTATTTATACAAAAAGTATATACAAAATATCTTAAAATAGTAGGAGAATTAATCTAGGAAATCAAAATATTTTCGATCATGGAGATAGAGACAGATGGAAAACTACATCATGTTGTCCCTTTTATTGTGGTTGTGCTGGCTATTGCAGTTCAACTTGAGTCCTTTTAAGCTAGCTAACATGTGTACACTGGAATCATCTTTTCTTTTAACCTTTGACTAATACTCTTTACCTATTACTCTTTGACCCTGTTTACCTGGTTTCATTTGGCTGCCATTTAGATTTACTGTGGTAACTTATAGTAAATCTGTCACATTTTTCCACCATTCATCTTTAGGTAACTTTATCTTGAGCATCCTTCGATATATCTCGTCTGCCTAAGTGTATTGGGAAAAATTTGACTTTGTGAAAAATATATGCTTCACTTCATGCTCCAGGAAGAATTTTTTTTCTAAAGTATCATATAATACTTTCCCTGTTGGTAATGCTTTGACTCCTGAAGTGTTAGTCCATTCTCTAGACAATTTTTCTAGTTTGCCAACATAGTTCGATTGGATCATAAGTTTGTCATTGATTACCATGGGATTGGTAAGGCCTTTATCCCTCAAAATTTGAAGTTGTTCCATGAATCTGTCAATACCAATTTACATGTTATGGCATTTTTTGTCTACATTGAGCATAAGGTTCCTTTTAGTCAGAACCTTTTTGACTTGGAGGATGGTTTCAGTTCTGTCCTCCACACCAAGTTCACTTAGTTCCTCCCTATTCTTGTTGTTCAAGAATTGGATGAGTTGATCAGCCTCTTCAGGCTGGTCTCCCAGGTCTTCTTTGATCTTTTATATGGCCAAACATCATTGACAGAGTCAATGATGTTGGCCAGATAAATTCCATAGTTTCTCGTAGTGGATTTTGCAATGTTAAATCTTTTTCAAGGAACTTTATCCTCTCACCCATCTTTAAAGCTTTTTGTGCTTCTTCTTTTGTTGTATTTATGCAAGCTTATAGTTAGTTTCTAGGCTTTCTATTTTCTCCTTAATCTATTTTAGCTCAGTAGCTGGGATGGACATTTCCTCCATGGCTTTTACTAACTTTGTTGTCTTTTCTGTTGATGTACTCGTAGTTGTAGACTCAGTTGTAATTGGCAGCGATGTAGCAAGTGGATTTTTTGGTGCTAAAGAGGCTGCCAATGTTGAAGGAACTACAATAGAAACTATGGGGATAACAATTTGTGGAGTGGTGGCCAACTCACTCTGTATAGATTGAATCAGTGTGTCCAACTCTTTCTCAATTTCTTTCAGCTGATTATTTAGCTTAAGGACTAAGTCCATAAGCTCTTCTTGTTCCTTCTGAGTTTCTAAGACTTCTGTTGTTTGTGGATGATGGAGATAGTGGAATTTTGAGCTGCCTTTTCAATGCAACTATGTCATCATTCTTCATTTTAATTAACCTTTCTATAGCCTTGACATCTTTGGAATCATGTCCCAACTCTATGATTAAGTCCTCTAGGGACTTGATGCTAGTACCCTTGGCCTGTGAGGAGGCCTTTCCTAGTTGAAACTGTGCTGATATATTATTCAGCAAATTCTATAACTCGTGGGATGCAATGGATTTTCTTGTTAGAGTGGAATATACCATCTCTCTGTCTATTTATGCATTTCAATATGGTCAATAGGATGTATATCCTTTGCCAGCACTTCAAAATTTGTCTTTTGTTAGTCAGCCACTGATCTAGGCTGTTGAGTGGTGGGTTAAGAAAAGTTATCTGTATTTTACCTTCTTTCATATCAAAGGCTGACAGAAGCCTTGTTTGGTTGGTGGGAGCCATTTTGGGGTACTGTGCATAGCTTTGGGCTTTTAACCTGTCATTCCTGGCCTTTATTTCGTTATATTTTTCTCTCATATCCTTGTCAGCGAGAATCCTTAATGAGGACTCTTCCACATTTTACTATTTTTCCAATATCTAAGCATGTGATGTGGAAGGTTCTTGTGTTCCTCCTAAGGGAGTAGCATGCATGCTCCCATCTCTTTCTGTGCTTGTGGCTCCAGTTGTTTCTTTTGTGAACTCTTGCTTGGATAAAGGATTTAACTTTTGCCTCTTGACATAAGTCAGTGAAATTTCTCTATCTGAAGGAACGGCCTCCTCCCTATCTCTTTTGGGGTTCTTCTCCTCATTTAGAGGAGTATGTACAGTAGGGGGAGTACTCATAATGTGCTTTGACAGTCTTGTTTGAGTCAGTTCTTCTGATAAGTTTTGTTGATCTGACTCTTCTTAAACATGGGATCCTTCTTCTGCTTGTTCACTGTGTGCCTCTGATTCACTTTGGGCTTGGGATTCTCCTAGTACCTGTATGCAAGAATCTTCATCAAGTCTCCTCTCTAGATCAATTAATGCATTTTCAACAACAACCTCAGTGCTATCTATGTCTACTGGAGTATTCTCCACTCATTCCAATCGATTTGCATATTTTTCTATCTCAAGGATTCTGTGGTGGATATAGGGAGGCAACTTGTTTTTCTGTCATCTATTGCAAATGAAATCAAAGGGGTCATATATCCATATGAATCTTTGTTTTAGTTTGAGACTTTGAAGGATTTCTTCTGCTTCTCTTCCATTTTCTCTACTATTGCACACAAAGGGTTCTAGTTGATCTCTGATTCTGAGTCAAGAGCCTTCTTCTTGGCTTTCACAAAATGTACCTGATCTAAATTGATTATATGACTGTAGTACTCCAGAGAAAATAACCTCATTGGGAGGTATCTGGGTAATTTGTATGGTGCTAACTCATGACCATAGATCCTAATTTCAGTGTGATTTTGGTACTAGTACCAATCTCCCACTTTGTGTTGTTTTGAAAGTTCTAGGATCCTCCTGATATCTAAATTGATCCTTGGAGGAGGACTTCATAACAACATGGTCACTACATGATGAACAAAAAGGTATATGAAGTCTATGTATGGATATGGTGATTCATATTTGTGGATCAAAGGAGTCCAAAAGAGTATTAACCTAAGGTTGCCTCTGGTATCAAGTTTTTGAAGAGTGAATGGGAATTTATCGGCTTGATAATATAAGAAAAGGTGGTACAGAACTGAGGAATACTTGAATACTCTTTCATTGTTCATTCTCAAGAATTTATCATCCATTTTATCTGCTATGAATTTTTCATAATCATACATGATGGCATGGCACTATCCTGTGGTAAAAATGGACATGAAGGCTAGAGTGATTTCATCAACATACTCACTTGTAGTGCAGCCTAAGACACTAGATATCATTGACACAATGTCTTGACCAAGTTTAGAAAATATGGTAGCTACATATGGAGGGTGTTCTGTTGGGACATGCTTTCCCTCCTTGATGAAGGTCTGAAGAATTTCAACAAGTCTGACAGGGGTAATCTTGGGGAATTCGTCTAGCAGGTCTCCAATAGAAATGGGGGTTAGGTTTTGGCCTGGTTGTACTTGTAGCATTTCATTTATGGATTCAGAAGTGATGGTGAAAAGTACATTATGGTCATGAGACATCACTATTCTTTGGCTATGACTGTAGTTTGTATGGAAACAGTGAACAATTTCAGGAAATATATGTACTGAAGGGAATTGGTACTTTGGTAAATTAGAATTCCAAAGACCTACTTTATCTCCATGGTTTAAGTATTGATCTCTGTATCTACAACATAATTTCAGTGGTGATTCATGGATAGAGGTGTCCTTGATTTGGATGTCTTTGTCCGCCAAAGGAAGATGGTCTAAATCTAGATGGGGAGTGGTAATTGTTCAGACATCCATTGCAACTAGAGCGGCCATTATTAGATCTTATGTATTTAAGAATGGGGAAGAGGGTTTTTCAGTCAAATTGTGGCAATTTGGTCCAATTAGAAAACAATTGTGGGTTTATAGGAGTTCTTTTACTTAATTAATTAATAGCTTCAAGCAATTGAGTAACACTTTTAGGAATGAGATAGGATTTCTCAGTGTATTGGGATAAATACATGAAATTTAGGCTCTGAAGGGTCAATAGGTGGTTGTGCATAGTTGCAGGTGGTTTATTTGAGCTAGAGGGTCGACTGGAAATTCAATGGTGACTATAGGTCGACAGTTGGGTTGGTAGTTGGATGTCATTTGATGCTTGCAAGGTGGTCTGAGTGTCTTTTCATGATAAAACTAAAAATAATGAGTTTTTTTAGTTTTATTTACAAATTCCATTGTTTTGCAGGCACATGGGGAAGAAAGGGTATGTTTGGCTTTTAGCGGGAGGTGGGATGTTTTGTCATTTTGCAGGAGGTGGTAAGTGAGTTTGATCGCACTGCTTTTGGAGCTAGAGTCGTTTTGGAGGAGGCTTCTTGATGCCATTCAGCGGGCACCACGTAGCATCGGGGCCCAAAAGGAAACTTCCCATATCGGGTGGGTAAAGGTCGGGCTTTGGAGGTTGCCCGATATGATCATCCACCATTGGATTGCCGGGAAGCCAATCGCACGATGGTAGGGGTGGGGAGTTGTACGAAGGGAAATAGAGGGGACCGTGAAGGTTTAAGTGCGGTGATTTTTATTAAACAATGGATTAAAGTGGGGCTTTAGGGTGTCAGGGGTGTTTTTATTGGCGGAGGTCGATTATTAATTAACCACACATCGGTTAATTAATTCGTTTAGTGGGGTTGAGTCTATTATAAAGTTTATATTTCAAACTTCTTTGGGGCAGGATATTAATATAAAGGTTTTATTATATAACTATACAGGAAGGGTCTATTGCTTTAGGGATTTAATATATAAATTTAAAAGTTAATATGAAAATGAAAAAGTGCTAAAGTGTAATGTATTCATTCATTTGTTGTTTGTCATACACGTTATACTTAGGCTTAAAGGGTTTTTTTGGGTTTTTTGAGAAAATGGGTCTTTTCATGGGGGGTGATCACTTTTCATAAGATAATAAGGTTTTATCTTTAGAAAAGGGGTTTATGAGGGGAAAGTGGTTCTTTCCTTAGGAAAATGATGTTTCTTCTTAGGAAAAGGGATTTGTTTGGGACTATGAGTGATTTGAAGGGGGTGAATGTTCATGAGGGGACTTTTAGTACTTAAGACCTATAAGTCATTAGGCTGAGGTTCTGGTCCCTCCAAAAATCAGAGAAATTCTCTGATCCCATTTGACTTAAGATTTTGGGTACTTAAGAATTCTACTAGAAATTAGTTAAGTGAAAAGTGTAATGAATGAGGGAAGTTAATCAATTTGACTTTTTGATCTTGATACATGCCCAATTTTCATTCATACTTAGAAATTTGATGATGAAGGTTACCAATATGATTTTATCTAACAATCATCACAATTCCACAACCTTTCTTCTACTTACCCACTTACTCATCCTACCCTTTTTAATTCTCTTTATTAGGTTGCACTTAAGCTAGAAAACCCTTATCAAAACATTTTCTTTTCTTTACAATAGTAATCTAACTAAGTCTAATGTTATTACATCCAAAGGCTCAGATTAAACAGTTGAGCTCCTTTTATTCACTGTACCTAATCTAATTATTTGCCAAGATTACATTGTTTGGTCAGATTTTATTCTCTATCTATAAGTATAAAAACTGAAAGCATGAAATAGTTAGGTTTAAACATTTTGACTATCATGGATTGTGGCAAAGGTAACAAGTTGCACACAATCATTTATTATGCATAAAAAATAACTAGGAGTGACATTTTGACTTGCACACTGTCATTTTCTTTTCTCTTTTCTTGGAGTTCATTTTTCATATTTTTTGACCTTTTCTATTCTTTTTGTCCTTTGATTTTTCTTTTAGGACATACCCTCTTTACATTTTTTAGTTTTTTTTAATATGGAAAACATTTGCAAAAAAGAAAAGGTATATACATATTACAGGATTGATCTCAACCATTCAAAAAGTATGACTCCTATTGGTATAGGAACCTAACACATTCAAACTTGGCATTTATTATGTGAGAAACCTTTATCATAACATGTGTAGAAAATGAGTAAATCAACACATAAACATAGACACCACAAGCCACATACGCATAAGACACCAAGGTTTTACATGGAAACCCTCTAGGTGGAAAACCACCAAAGTTTGTGTGTATTATGATGTAGAATATGAGTTCCTACTATTTTTACAATAATCTTTGTGCGCCACCACTCACAGGAAGCACTAAATCACTTAGATTGTTTACTAGTACCCACTAGCATGAAGTAACAACTCCCTTCTTCTATAGACACCTTATCAACTTATCATGCACCAACTTCATGGATTTATGTAAGAACCAACTAGCAGGAGTCACCGACCTCCAAGCTCTCCTTAGTTACCGACTAGATTGAAGTACCAAATCATTGTTTGTAGGTTCCAACCCAATCTCAATAAGGAAATCAATACACACTCTGAATGGTAGCCACTCTCCGTATTTTTGCTTTTGTGTTCATCCCTTGGCCCTTTGTTCTCATTAGCTTTTGGTGCTCTATTCTACTCAAAAACCTTCATAGAATTCTACCCTCTATACTTGTCCTTCTACGCCTGATACACACATGGAAGTACTCATCCCACAACCTTCATTACTTCAACAACAATGTCAACACCCTTTTCTCTATTCTCGACCCTCATTTTGTTAGCATTTTTCTCTCGGCCTTGTCTTTTGCATAACCACTCTCGGCAGTGCACTCACTCCGTGAAGCTCCCTCCAACAATGCTACAATCCCCACAATCAAACTTATCATTTCTAAATTTTGTTCCTCTACAACATAGAGAGCAATGTAGTCCATGTTGTCATCTACACTTCCCTAGAGAAATTACTTCAACATGTCTTCCCATTTTCTATTACATCCCAATACTTAGCCACTATAACTAAATTAAATCTATGAATGGCCATTTGAGTGTTTCTCGTACTAAGAATTAATTCTTAGTCAAAATGTAGAATCAAAGAGCTCTAACATTAAATTATGCTTGTACATGCAACATGGCTCTCCGTTGTTTCTCTTTAAGGCACAAATGACTGAGGAAAATACTACAACACACCATCAAAGTCCATAAATTACTGGTTTGATATCCGACAACTAAAAGTTGTTCTATTGTACATTTACTATGATCATGGATGGCACGCCATACTGATGAAAAACCCTCCATTCCAATTTTAATTCCTCTTAGCATGAGGGGAAATTAGGTATGTTGAATTCTTCTTGAATCGGGCCCATTAATAAATTTTACAAATTGTGGAACTTGCTACCTTGGTCTAGAGCTCTTAGAATTTGCTATTCACTCCATTAGCAATTCAAAATGCCATCTCATTCTATTTTTTGTTATCCATATGTTTTGTGCAATTCGATATATGGCACACATGCCAAAAGTTGAGCATTTATACCAATGTTGTCGACTCATCCATGCCTCATATGTATGCATCCCCTTTGAAACATGCCCTTTGTAATGGGGTGTTTGGTCAATTTAGTGTGTCCTAAATTGCTATATAAATTGTCAATCCGGGAGTCGTAAATTTTTGAAGTGAAGTGCACTATATACGCAAGATAACCGATCTCTCACTTCTTTGACGTTTTTTATTTTTGGTTTGTTTTTGGGTTTATCTTATTGTTGATTCCCTAATGTGAGATGGCAAATCTAAAAATCAAGTATGGATATAAGTGTTCAAGGCAATGGTGACCTTTAAAATAATTTCCAAACTTCAAAGTTTTCAAAAAGGTTTTCAAACTTGCAATGATGAAATCAATTACTAAGAGAAAATAAAAATGTACCTAAATTCTAATTAAACCAAATAGTGAGCTAGTGACTATGAAACACAGTATCCTTGCTGCTGTATAAAAAGAAAACTGAACTCAAAGCAATTCAAAAACTGTAAGAAAAGTAATTAAATCATATTACATCAACTCATATTCCGACCCCTCACCATTCGACTCGCTCTTGCTATAGGAGGTGATCATAAACAAATTGAGTAATCTGATATCTAAATTGCATAAAATGAAACTAAGATCAAACTACGCATTCATACTTGAATCCATCACCATTCGACTCACTCTAGCTATAGGAGGTAACTGAAAATGACATGAGTAATCTAATCACTAACTTTCAAAAACAAATAAACTAATATCAAACTATACATTCATACTTCAATCCCTCACCATTCGACTCGCTATGGCTATAGGAGGTAACTAAAAATGATATGAATAGTCTAATATCTATCTTGCAGAAAAGTAAATGGACAAACGAAACTGAAAGAAATAAACAGTGCTGGAATTAAAACTAGGAAAATAAATCAGCAGAAGGACAAGATAATTCCATCATGTCATTAGTCATCAAAAAGATATGTGCACTTACCCGGGCTATCTATTAGAACCTAAAACAAAGACACTGATCTATTGAAAGTCATTAGAAAGCACAAAAGAAATTATGGACAGCAATCAACATGAATACCATAAGCAGTGTAATATATACAAGCAAATGATTATGGCATCAGGAACTTAAATGAAGAAAACATGAAACTATACAGTAATTACAGAACCTTGGTGTACAGGGGCCCTCTGCAACCTCGGCCAATCAGAAATCAACCACGAATTGAGCTTAACAACAGTGTCTTCTCATATATTAAAATGTAGTCATAACATAAGGATTCAGTCACGACACAGTGGGCTCGTAACACAGTCAAAATTACATACAAAAAGCTATTTCCTATGCATATGAGAATGCTTTATTTATAACAGGAAATGACACAACTAATTCCTAAGATCTGCGCTGGTAAACAGACACATGAATGACCACGTCCGGAAATCTAGCAATATGGTAGTCGTGAAAATTAAATACAAGGAGGGTGGTTGTTAGATTTGGGTCACGGAGCAGTCCACAGGTGTTAGCATGCCTCCTAGGATTTAGGAATTTGCCACGCAATTCTTCTCATGGTGAAAAACAGAGTTCTGCCACCGTAAAACTCTTAGGTTGACCACCGCTTAACTGTCTTTGACCACGGTCTTCTGTGAGTGTTTTGGTTGAACCAAGGTGACACGTTCCATGTCCACATCATTTGCAACTTGCCCATGTGGCTGAATTCTCCAGTAGACACCTGTAACATAGACTTCAACAAAAAGGCTGCGGAAAGTGACAAGATTCCGCAGCTGACTGAGAAAAAATATAAATCAAACAGCAGTCACAAGACATAGTTAGGAAACTATTTTATATGCTCTTTTTAAACTAATATGCAATGATTTGACAGCTTGGAGGTTCAAGTAACTGGAAAAAAAGGCTAAAAAGGTGTATAGGGAAGATGCAAGTTTGGGACTCAACATACCCCCACTGTGAAGGTGTTGCATGTCCTCATGCAACCAAAATTTTAGTCACCCCCCTTTAATCTATGTATCCTGAAGCCTCTGCTAGTACATCTAGTCCTCTTCTCTTCTTTATTGGTGCTACCACCATCCTGGGTTTCCTTATCAAACATCTCAATTTGAGATTGATTATTTCCCTGCTCAACTTTCTGCACCTTTTCTTTAATTTCTTGTTCTTTTTCTGCCATAGTCCCAAATGTAGCATAATATTATCATGAATCATTTTGTCCACTTTTCTTTTCTCCTTTAATGCTTCATTTTCTTGTTTAATGTGCCTGTTTAAAACCTCAAGCTCAGACACTTATTGTTTCAAGGATTGGACTTGTGCATCTTGTGTTATGTGAGGCAGAGTGGATGATGTGCTCGGGCCTACAGCTATCTTCTCTAAGGATTTGAGGTAATCATACACCTGTTTCTGTCTTGGATCTATTTCAGGTGTTTTCCTTGGGCTAACTTCAAAGTCTTGTTGAGGAGAAGGATTGTCTTCTAATTCTGGCTGAGAAGGACTTACATCAACATCTGGAGGACTGGTTTCAATATTTGGCAAAGGATGAGGTGGACTATGACCAGCTGGAGGTTTCTCGGGTGTTTCCCCACCCAATTCAATGAAGTTGGGTACTTTCACTTGTGCTTTCCTGCACTTTCCTCTAAGCCTGCTGCTTCTTCTTAAATATTGTGGGCTTGTACTCTCCTCTTCCATGCTTTGTTTTCCTTTTTCTTTCTTCTTAGTTGTAGCAGCTTTATTTCGAAGATGCACTAGTCTCTCAAACAACACTTGATAGTCTTCCTCTACAGATGGCTCTCGTGATTGGTAGACATCTTCTACGTTCCTTTTTCCTTTCAATTTTCTCTGTTTTATATCCTTAGTTCTTTCCTCCTTTTCTTTTTGACCAACTTCTTTAGTTTTGCTAATAGGAGAGTCTTGAATTATGGCACTTTTTTCTTTTCTCCTGCTTCTTCTTGGTGCCTTTGGTGTACTGCTTTCAGGTGTCTCATATGACTCTTGAAAGTAGTTTCTTACTAGAAACCATTACCAAGTATCTTTGTTTTTATTCAATTGATCTTCAATTAGAATCCTCACAAGTCCATGATGATATAAAAGAGGTTCTATGTCCCCTATGTTCTTTTTGACTGTGGTGCTCATCTTTTTCAAGCTCAGTAATAAGAAATAGGGAAGATTAAGGGTTTGGTTTTCTAAGAAGTTCATCAATAACCTAGTATGATACATGTACATTGCCCCAAATCGGCCTTCACAAGTGATAACCTTTTAAATGATTAACAGTAAGTTGGCCCACTCTTATTTTAATGCATGAACATGAATTCCTTTTGTGAATACAGTAATGTCCATACCTGGGTTACGTAATATAATTCTCCATGCCTGCTCGTCCAAACTTTTATTTTTAAACCAACACTCACCTTCCTGGGGTAAGTTTGTGGCAGCTGCTATTGAGGCTTCAGTGACCGTGAACTTAAGGTCTCCAATCTCCACCACCTGGTCGTTGAAAGACCTTGCAAAGGCTTTTGTTACTTCCTTATTGTGGCCCTTAAATTTTTGAATGATGTGGAGCCATTTAGCCTTCTTCAGTAAATCTTTTACTTGAGGGTATCCTTCTAAGAACTTAGGCCCTTCCAGTTTTTCCCTCAGTAACCGTCCCATCCTTTCCTCTATTTGAAATTCAACTGAAATTCAACTGCGTGTGAGGGTTTAACAGAGGTAAGATGGCTAGGTTGTAGGGTTTATGGAAAAATAGTGGCTGAAAATGGAAGATGGATAACGGGTAACGGGAGTGTTCAGGAACTGTAAGCAGAAACAGAGGATGAGCAACTGAGGTGAGTTCACAAAATGGAGTGGAGACGTATGTGAACGAGGTGTGGCTTTAACAAAATGGTAGGGTAGTGAAGTGGAGTCGGAATTTTTGAATTGAATGGCTGCATAAGAGATGTTACACGTTGTTGAAATGCCTGCAAAAAGTACGGTGGGGAGGAGCCGTAATTAAATGGGTCACATCTCATAAGTACAAGTGGAGTATGAAGTGCAGTCATCTACGAGTTAAACCCGAAAATTAAATATGAGACCGTTTAGGGAATAAATGCATGGTTCATGGAGTAAGTTCGTGGAATAGTAATGGAGTTATTGTGGTAATCCTTGCATATAGTGGAGCTTTAAGGTTTAATATATATGCAAAATTGTGCCTTTGATTGCTATTTGAAAGAAATTTTTGCTCATACCTTGTAATCCTTGTCATTTGTTGTCCATTAGCCCTTAATCAACTACTCCTTATTGATGTCTGTAGATGCTCCATGTCTTCATAAAATATGCTCAGTTATAGCTGCATTTTCATGATTATTGCACTAACATCTTGACTGTAAATTTGAAAAACAGAGTGGTGGCTGCAGAAACTTCTTTTGGCTGCGGAAACTGATTCCAGCTGTGGAAATTGACACAGCAACCACTTGGGTGAATAGAGATAGTTATATAATAACTATCTGAATGGAAATAGTCATGAAAAAGACTTTTATTGATGAAATGGAATGAAATGGATGAAATGGAGTGAGATGAAGTTGAGTGGAGTGAAATGAAAATGAAATGGAGTGGGATGGAAATGAAGTGAAGTGAAAATGGGAAAGAAAGAGAGATTTTTTTTGGAAAATATAGGGTGTTAGGTGTCCCTGATTTTCACTCTACATTTTCTGTATAAGACTACCAATCAATGATTGGTTTTCAGGCTTATACAATTTTATTTTATTTTTTTTAACAGAAAAGAACAAAGGCTAGGCTAGTGGGGAAGAAGGATTCTTCTTCACAAGCCTTATTGCAGAATTCTCTTGAAACATTTTGACAAATTCCTCTTTTGAGAGTGGCTTATGATAAATCTTTAATCTGTGGCCATTCACAATAGGAGGAGTTTGAAATTTATCAATGGTCTTGATTCTTACCACTCCATTGCTAAAGACTTTGTCAATATCATATGGCCCAAGCCAATGGGTCTGAAATTTACCTTTGAAGTCTTTAAACTTGGAATCAAATAGTAATGCCCAATCT
>APFE030902357.1:0-10307 GCA_000404065.3 Pinus taeda | reverse complement strand
GATCTTAAAACCTTTTCAACCACAATAGCCTCTTTTATTTCTTCACCCAAATTTTTCATACAATTAACAACTTCATCTACTCGAAGGAAATAGTTAGCCACACTTTCATCATTATACATCTTGAGAGTCTCATACTGAATCCTGAGAGTTTGAAGTTTGGCACGCTTTACCTGTTCATCTCCTTCATAGCTTGTGACAATTTTGTCCCATATCTCTTTTGCGGATTTATAGTGCTTTACCTTGATGAATTCCGTTTGGGATATACATCCTAATAGGGTACTGACTGCTTTTGCATTTGTTTCATACTTCTTTTCTCGTCTGCATCTGTAGGAGTAGTTGAAGGAAAAGCATAGCCTGTCTCTACAATGTTCCAAACTTCTGTACCAAGGGATTGAAGATAGGCAGTAACTCTTACCTTCCAATAATTGAAGTTTGTCCCATCAAAAACTAGTGGCCTGATAGATGCTTCCCTCTCGTAGTTGCTCATGATGAAAAGATCTTCCTTCAAGCGATCAAGCTTCTTTAGAAGGACCTGCTCTGATACCAATTGCTGACAATAATACTGAGAGGGGGGGTGAATCAGTATTATCTAATTCTTTTACCAAATATTCCTTATTTATACTTCGACTTATTTTTGTATACCAATACCATAAATAATGAGCATGAACAAGAAAATCAGACAGTCACATCAAAAGAACACCAGATATAAGGTGGAAACCCAATGTGGGTGAAAACCACCTGCTGCAATATGTCTCTATCTTCTTTCAAATTAGAAACTCCTTTTACAATGGTATTGTACTGGTGCAGTCCTTTACCAGTACGCAGGCTGCAACCTGCAGAGAGCTACAACTCTCTCTCATTTTCCAGTGTCTCCTGGAAGGGAGCTACAACGCCCTACTTCTTTTCAAGGACCACTTTTCATAAATTTTCAAACTGGATCCATATACATCAAATGATTATCAAGTACATGTAATTTATACAGTCAGCTGTAATAACCAGATCAACAGAACAGAACCCAGAACACCTTATCAACAGAAAAATTCAACCAACAGAAGATCTTAACACAGATACACAGGTTTTATTTTTACTGGCCTGCGTTGCTATGCACTGTACCCTCTGCCTCTCTGCGTATACCCGCAGAGTTCCTTCTGCTGTACTGCATGTCCATGCAATGCTCCTTTCACTGATCTGCATACAGTATGCACTCAAATATACTATCGCGCCGCATACTGCAAGGTAGGCTCGCACCCAGAAGAACTAACGCGCCGCGTACTATCACCGCAGGTACGCACCAAAAACACTGTCGCGCCACGTACTTAAACAGAAAGCACGCACCTGAAGCACTGACGCGCTGCATACCTACGCACTTCACCTTTGTCACCTCTGCGTACCCATGCGCTGCACTTTCGCCTCTTCTGCGTACCCACGCACTGACCCTTTGTTGCCTCTGCGTACCCACGCACTGCCACTGTTGATCACCTGCACACCTCTGATTAGGGCCAAAATACAGTCAGATACTCAGATCTGATCTTGCGCACGAGAAATCACCCATCACAGATTCACTTCCAACTTCTCCTCTATAGATCAAGCTTGTTAAGCCGAGAACCCAATAGATCAGATCTTAAGATATTCAATACTCAAAAGATGCACAAGCCAAATGATCTCCTTAGCTTTATATAGGCATGCTCTTCCTCAAATCAAGGATCATGGGGCTCAATAATAATAATAAAAGAAACAATACCATGGGCCAAAACCATGATAACACAATACCGTTGGCTAAATACCATGAGAAACCCCACGTGTGGTCACTTTACTGCCTTGAAGTGTGTGCACTGGGGTACGCACCCCATGAATGGGTAACCCGCATATTTGGATGCGGTTCCTGCACGGTATACCTGCAGGTACGCACCTCCTGAACTGTTCTCCTACGTACTTCTTCATTTTCATCAAAATGAGAGCCATGCCATGGGTGTTGCCATCAAGTACAACATCTGAAACATATAATCATACCAGAACCATAATGCCAACATCTACAGAGTACTTACCTGAAGATTCATGTTTGTGCCTTGCAGGGTTCTATCTCCATTCTCGAATTGGGGATGATTCAGTTTCATTCTCACTTGTGAACTTCTCAAGAAATGCTTTATTGTATTTCTTTTGTGGTTCAGGCAAGTGATACATTTTTCTTAAATCATTAGGTTGGAATGAGCCGAAGACTCTTCCGTCGACTATGCAGAATTTTCTATTCAAAACAGGAATTTCCTCTACTGCCCATCGCACTACATCTGTATATGGAAGAATTTTTTCTCGAGCTGCTATTCGGTGTAGATATCAGTCAGCTAAGTCCTTCAGGGAAGCCTCTGATTTTCTAGTTGAATCTGCAGTAGCTTGCAACGATACCTTTTCAGGCTCTTCAACTTCAATTAGATTATATATGCTTTGCCAGCTTGTGTTTCCAAGGCCAAGATAGGTAGTGTCTGAAATCAATCCCTTCTTGCTTGGTCCTGGATCAGTGGTAGATTTCCCTGTTACTGCAGGAGCTGATGCTGCCGTAAATCTCTTGGATTTCTTTCCCATTTGGCTTGAACTTGTTGTTTCGGCGGAGCTCTGTGCAAGGAATAAAATGAACGTAATATAGAGAATAGGTTGTGCGAGCCAATATGAAAGAGTTATATCAATTAACGAATAATGAAAGATTAAAATAATACTATCGCAGATACAATATCAGGGGAGATCTCGGCATAACTGCTTCATTAATTGGCCACTTTAACCTGTCAATCATTTTAAATATCCATCATATCGTTTATATGCCGAATGATTCATTCAAGCATGGCTTGAGTTTTTTGGCAGATAATCACAAGTAAATTGCTATCGAGAACGAGAAGGCTTTTAATAATAATCTAATATAATGCATGCAAGCCTTTTCAATCTATTTTGAAACTCGCGCCTTGCTTTATCAGATCGCAATCGGAGAAATGCTTGGGTAGTAATATTTATGTCATTGCAAAATCCCTGATCCCCGATGGCGATACACCTTATCACATCAGGAGGTTTTAAAGGTGTCTTAACATGTGGTGCACTACATCCCCCGATTGCCGATAGAGATATCGCATCGAAGAAATAGTGGGAAGGCCTTTTGTTATACTTGCTTTCCTTTCCCGATAACTGATAGTTATTCACTTTTTGGATCGAGGTAAACCAATGGGTCTTTGCGTTATGTATTCCTTGTTGTTGCGATATGCGATCTTGTGATCGCTTTATCACAATAATAAAGAATTATATATTTATTTCATAAGACCGATTCATATTTGTTCAAAAGGTTTATAATATATCTTTTCCTTTGGACCTTTTGATGAAGGATGAGTTGATACCAATTTTATTCACACATCTATATTTAAAAGGGACCCATTTCATATAATAGTTAAAAATAAAAATATTAGGAAATGGGGGGTTGTTGTACAGCACAACACGGTCACAACCACGATATAACCAATGTATTCAGATCTCTTCAAACCCTCACCTTCTACTTATTTCATGCAACGTCATAGTTATTTTTCACCATAGTTGCAGACAATCCATTTTCATTGATCTTGAGAGTAATTCTAAGGTTAGCAAATTCTACAAAATAGAGACCATGGGACTCATTGTCAGGGCAGAGCATGTAGGGGAAAAATTTATGGAAGGGTACCCCCAACTCAAGGAGATGCTGTAGAAGACTGGATGGCTCAAGTTGATTGAAAAATTTGATGGATATCATGAAATCTTTCGCTATATCGTTTTATGGTACAGAAGTGGATATTGGGGACATCAAGTTTGCAATAACAAAATCTTACATAGCAAAGGCCATAGAACTGCCAAGACTTGGTGAGAGCTGGTTCAAAAACAAATAATTTCATAGTGAATCATGGAAGGTATTCCTTAGGGACCCAGGTATGGATGTCACTGTGTTTAGGAAAGGAATCCCTATTTTAACACTCAAACATAAATGGAGAAGCATGCTTTTGATATTACAAAAATTTGTTATCTGTGAGGGAAGATTTAGATGTATGTATGTTTATCATATACGTTTATTGATGAACTTTCTAGACAATGGAAACATCAACCTCCCTTTCTTCCTTCTGAATAGTCTAAGGAGAATGGCTTCAAATGTACAAAAGAAAATAGGATTTCTGGACACAATCATGCACCATCACGGGTTGGTCAGAGTACTGGTTGAATATCATCTTAAGAAAATAGGGGACACTTGGGAAAACTTTCTGATAAGAAACCATTTCCAAGAGGCACCATAATCTCTTGAAAAATATAGTGTCAGAAGGAGTAGGAGAAAGAAGACTAATATCACCATTCAAAGCAACCCTGAGCCTTCAGTACATAAAAATAATGAAGAAGAACCAATCTCTAAAAAATTAAGAGAGATCAAAAAGAAGATCAAGCAGAGGAAGAAGATAAAACAGAAAGCTGGTGGAAATACTGAGAACACACCTGAATCTCCATTACAACTAGATGATGAACAACCAATCTCTAAAAAATTGACAGAGATTAGGAGACAAATCAAGGGGAAGGAAAATATACAAAAAGAGAAAAAGGGTGCAAAGGAGGAGAACATAAAACCCCCACAACTTAGAAGGAGCTCTAGGCTCAAAGGAATGGTAAAGAAGGTATCACCAAAGGAAACAAAGTTCATCAATCTGGGAGGAGAAACCCCAGTATCATCTCCTAAAAATATTCCATTTATATACAGTCCTCAAAACTCTCCTAGACAGTATTTTGAAGGCAACTCTAGTAGAGGATCCCCGGGCATAGATCCAATACAACAACAAAATTATGATTACATAGAATCACTAGAAAAGAGAAATGCCTCAAGATATCTAGGTTCCTTAGCCAATCCAGAATAACCTGTCAATCCACAAGAACCTCTAACTAACTCGCTCAAATAATAAATCTATGAGTTGGAGATATTGAACAGGTATATTAAGAAAGAAAATGAAGCCTTGAAGGAGAAAAGAAAATTGGATAAAGCCATTCATGACAATACAATACTGCACTTAGGTCTATGGTAGAAGAAAAATAGGAAGTTGAAGAGGAAGAATAGAAACTTGAACAAGATAATGATCAACCTTAAATACAGAATTCTCTTGAAGAAACCATGGATGGCTGTCACTTCAAAGAGGAGGGAGAGAAGAAAGTTAGATGTACTGGGAGAGGTATCTGAGCAGATGCAATAGGAAAGAAGAGTTCACAATTTTGGAAAAATTGCATGGGGACATGCAATGATTTTGTAGTGGGGGAATGTTGGCTCTCCGAATTACTCTCCCCTTTACAACTTTTCTCACTTATTTCTCTTGTTTTTCCATAAAATATAGATCCCTGTTGTTGATAAATGATAGATTTTATCTCAAGGAAGGCACTTATGATTAACATGTTATAATTTTATGTTTTTATATTTGAAATAAGTTTTTTTAATTTAGCTATGGAATGTAGCCCATTCTGTAGCTAACCATGTGTTTCGTAGCTACTTCCATGGTTGAAAAGGTTACAGGTGTTAAACGAGAAATCTGGCCACATGGGCATCTTTGGAATGGTCATGAAATGGATCCTATCCTACTCACCCATCGCAAATCGACAAATAAGCTAGCTCAATACTACAATCATAGGTGGATTCAAATGAGGAAACCTGGGAGAAATAGGACTCCGTGTCCATTCTTCGTGGCTAATTAATAAATCCGACAGAATTTGTTGTAGCATTTACTTGAACTAGCCACAGGTGATAACAGTTTCACGCAACTACCTTGCTAACTTAAAGTCACCTGTAGTTGATCACCCATTCATGTAGATCTATTGTAATACATGGACCACCTATACCTAAGTTCTCTCAAAATACAGTTAGAAGTTTTTCTTTAAATATCAGTTGTAAAGAATTGAGAAGGAGTTTGAATTTCTTCATGTGTTAAGCTCAGACTTACTGATTTGTAATTTTGAAACCTTTTTCTTATTAATGATATGAAGTCGTGTTTGACCAAGTGATCATTTGAAAGAGTATCTTCAGCTAGTTAGCAGCTCAACTCAATCAGTTGTACAGGGCCCCTACACTGAAAGAGGTTTTTCTTTTGTTATTTTGTTTACTATTCAGTTTAGTTTCATTATTTATTTTAGCAGTGTTTGTAGTTTAGGTTGATTTCCTGTAGTTGTTTCATTTCAATTTTTCTTGTAATTTTTTCCTTTGAATCTTGTTCAAGTAGCATAATGTTAGAATTTGATGGTGCAATCTTGTTCTTTCTATCTATTTCATAAATGGAAACTTGTTTTGCTTTCACAAGGTAAGGTGGAAAAGTAACAAGAATGTATTGTCTATTAGTTTACTTACTGATTTCTTCCTCTATTATTTACTTTCTAGTTCAGATTGCTAATACACTGTGTGGATAAATGTTTTTTTTTTGTCACCATTTCAAGCTAATATATATCCTAGACTAAATGATTAAATATTCATTTCACACAAGGATTTTAATCACTTGGTTGCTCCCTTTATATTTGATTTAGTTCTTTAAATTGTAAAGTACAGTAAGTTGTTTGTTTGCCATCTCAAGAAAGTGATCTTTCCAAAATTGGAGGCTTGGACAACTAAAAGTTCTTTAGTTAGTTTCATTCTCTATAATTATTTCAATTTGCTTGACAAATTCACCTCTTAATTTTTGACTTAGGAATAGAAGAAAAAATAGGATAGATACTTTGTTTTTCCTTCCTTTAAATTAGATTTTGATTAGTTCACCTTTGAATAAATTTAGACTCACTTTCCTCATAATTTAGATTGTACATCATTAGGAATTAAGGAAAGCCCCCAAAACAAAACAATATAAAAATAGATATAAAACAACAAAGTAAGAAGGGTTACTTAGCATAAAAAATGCACTACACTGCATTAGCTTACGATACCTAGATTTATAATTTATGTAGAGCAATTTAGGACACTAAATTGACTAGACACTCATCTCTCTCTTGGGAGCATGATTAG
Organism: Pinus taeda; assembly: GCA_000404065.3. Taxonomy (NCBI): domain Eukaryota; kingdom Viridiplantae; phylum Streptophyta; class Pinopsida; order Pinales; family Pinaceae; genus Pinus; species Pinus taeda. The sequence continues at coordinate 3,298 of APFE030902357.1, read as the reverse complement.
AGGACTCCACCATCACAACCCAAAAAGATTGTGTGATTTCTCGTTTGTTATTTCTTGGAAAAGTATACATTTGTTATCTTTATTTACATATGATTGTTGTAACTTAGAAGTTAGTTCATTGCATAGATCAAGTTCTTAACATGAGTTAGATAGTTTCCAAATTCAACTCATCTTTTCCACCATTAATTGTAATATTACATATGAAAAGAAGACCAAGTACATTTGATGTTACAGGATTTTTGGATCTGCGGGAAAGGGATATTTTCACCACCCCCATCAAAGACTTCCCCACTTTCTTTGGATGAATTCCACCAATGTTCTTGATCTATGGTTTTACATCGCCATGAGTAGCCCTCTTAGCCCAAAGCTCTCCTTCCTAAAGTGTTGGGCTTGGCTAGGGTTGTTGGTCACCTTCCATACATTCCCCACAACCTTCATCCATATTTCCATCACTTTAACCCATCATCCTTACCCTCCAAACCCTCTCAGAAAAATTCTTGTAGCATATGACTTCCTGTAGCAGTATAGGAATCTTGTAGCACACCTATAGTAGCATGTTTTTCCCTTGTTTTGACCTGCAATGCCAGTGTAGCTTAGTATAGGAGTAGGTTAGCCCCCATCTTGGACTACATGATCAAAGGTACCACTGAGGCCATTCACTCCATTCCTTTACTAGAAGAGAATTAGCATCAATTTCTTCATTACATATTTGGAAATTAGGAGATTACTTAATCTACAAGCATGAAATAGATAAATGATGAATGAATTCTTTAATTGTGAATTCGTAGAATAATCTTCTATTTTCAAGTGAATTTGATAGTTATATGGTTGATAGTAATTACTGTAGATTTCCTTTCTGTAGTTAGCATGATTCTTGTGTTCTCTCATGGATTGATTCAGTAGCATTTACAAGTTGACAACATTTACAAGTTATATTTGAACAAAATTTACGTTTTTCTACACTAGGACTAGCTTTTGAATCACGCTTTTAGTAGTTAATCTTCCCTATTTTAGTAGAAGAATGGTCTTGAATCCCTAGTGATCAAGTGACGTAGTTGAGGGTGGCATGAGTAGAATTCCATCTACTATGTATATATCACTATCACCTGGAAGTTTGTATGAACCCCGAGTTGATAATTAGGGTTGAGGAGCCTCTGGGAGTTGCTTCTAATCTGAACTTAAACAGGAACACTACAAATTAAAGATATAATCATAAAAACAGAGATGCAATAGAAAAACAGTTCATTTCATTAATACAAAATACTGAACTATTCTTACAAATAGAATGGATATAAGATAGCTCGGGCGATGGTAGCTTATCTATGAGAAGAGATGTGGTGGCTACATGCCTCCAAACTAAGTTACTGTTGGATACCTATACCAATAGGTTTCATATTTCATGATTGGCAAATTCAAATGCCAAATATGCTCTGCTTTGCTGATACAAAGATCCCATATTTCCCTAAGCTAAGTTGTTTTCAAAAAATGCTAGGCAAGTAGATGGGTAGGTAGATGGGGTTGCAAAAGTGGTATTCCTTCCAAACTGAATCTTGCTGGTCAATATAAAGAAAACAACACAATGGAGCATGTCTAACTTCCTTTTTCCTTGTTTTACACTCATTACTAACACCCCTACACCAGTTGTGTTTATCAAAGAATTCAAGGTTTTATGTTGGTTCTTGTTTCCTTTAAGAGCCACATTTCTTGTGCAAAATTCTTTTCATTTTGATCTACTCCCGAAGCTAAGTTGTTTTCACATAAACTTAGTGATATCACTCCTCATTCACCTTCTCCCCCCATATTAACCTCTAACTTCTATTCTCTAATTCCCTATGTCACCCTTTCCCTACTATTATAACACCATGGTGTATAAACCCCAAGCATTCTATAAATATCCCCGCCTTGGCATTATAGCCATATGTTCACCACCAGGGAATTAAATTGACATCTGGTCAGTTTGAGAACCCAAGCCTTACCTCTTTTTCTCCTTCAGAACTCATTTACCTATTCAACCTTTCATTTTGCCTAAGAAACCTTGGAAAAAACCCATTTGCACCCTTAAACCCGCTCAAAAGGACAAAATACGTTGAAAACCCACTTTTCTGCCTTATCCTAAGTTTTTGAGCTATGCGCAATTTTACAAAGAAATACATTGAAAAAACCCATTTCCCGACATATCCAAAGTTTTAATGCCTTGCGCGATTTTATAAAGAAACATTGGAAAACCATGCAAAATTGCCGATATCCTAAGGGTCCCGCTGGGCACGAATCCCATGGAAAATTATTTTTTATTACCCGCCCGACGCCGTATCATCCGGACAACTCATTGACCCATCGACCGTCCGATCGGGTGCTTTTTATCAAACGGCTCACGCGGATATCGGACCGACCCCGACGTCCGAAAGATAGCGTCCGATATCTGTCAGAGGGTGACGTCAGGCCTCGGCCACGCATCGCCCCCACAGCGTATCGGAGACCCCTCTGACAACTCCACTTCCGTATCATAAGCGGTGCGATATGATACCGCCTGCGGTTTCCGGTTTCCACTAAACCGCCTGCCAGCGTCACTGCCAGCGTCACTGCTACGTCATTTCCGCGTCCGTGCCCCCATCCGCCATTGCTCCACCTGTCCACCACCTCACCACCCCCGTGGACCACTCATAAGCCGCCACGCCACCTGATGACATCATGCTGACGTCATCCAACCCTGACCCCACCCGATGACGTCATCCGAAAAAGGCGCCAATGTTCCAAAAATCCATATTTTTGCCAATTTTTCGCATTTTTTGCACTTTTTGCATAAACTTCTGTTGCGTCTTCTGCATGTATTTTACGTCCAAATTTGCACCAACCTACTAAATTTGACCTGGAGACCTTCGGCGCGCCTACCCACCTGCACTTGTGACCCGGACTATCAGTATACCAGGTATTTATCACTATTAATCCTCTCTGCGCCTGGTTTTGTCTGCAAATAGCTGAAATTGACTTGAAACATAGAAAAACGCATAATTCACCGGCAAATACCCTGCACCCAGTTCCCATTTGAAATTGAACGGTCGAAATTCACTAGCTAAGCCTTGTTTAACAAAACTTTCACTAAAACATGCATTCTGTTCGCGCAATCGTGAACAGGAAACCCGAACTTACACCTAATTACTGTGAAAGAAATCTGTTAAACACAAGTATTTGCTCTCCCTTCACTTCTGTGTGCAGTATTTCAATTGCTGCAGTTTACCCTGTCGTCCTCTATTTCTCAATTCACCTCTTTTTCCAAGAAAATACTCATTTTCTGTTACTC
>APFE030902355.1:16345-64285 GCA_000404065.3 Pinus taeda | reverse complement strand
AATAAACAAATAAATTTAACATTTAAAAGAAATTTGATTTATATTGGGTGGAATTCATAAATCAAATTTATATTTTTAATATTACTAAAAATAGTCTAGTAGTTTGTAATTTAGCACTAGAAAACAATGGAAATATCTACAAGATTTTGATAAAATCTCAGGTGAAATTTTTGGAAATTAAGGTTATAATTGCCAAGCTTTAAAATTTTGAGTGTCTTAGAAGTTTTTGATGGCATTGAATCAATTTCCACCATCATTATTTAAAGACTACAACAATTAAATTTTTTGAAATTTTTTTGTGAAGTGTGAAGCCAAATTCACGTAGAATCCCAGATCAGAGCTTTCTAGATCTCCAGGATTCTAGATCTTTCTACACCGCCATTAGTTTCTAGAATCACATGCAGGATTCCAAAACCTCCTACACCGCCAATGGTTTCTAGATCATTTTAGATCTCCATCCGAACCACACACATGATTCTAGATCTTTCTTCTACCTCTATAAATTTGTAATTTCTCTGGCCAAGGAAAGCAAGCCGAGGCCCAAGCCTATAATGTAATGCAAAGTGATTTCTTTTCTCCAGTGATTGTTTTATCTATTCGACTATTTCTGATTAAGTAATCTTGTTGTTTCTCCATTTGTCTCTCTCTGAGTATAAATTCGCTGTATGTTATGTATGCTCTGGTCTAACATTTTTAGATAAAAAAATTATCATTCCCACAAAATTATCACCTAGATAAACAACACCAAGGGGAAAAAAAACACCTCCACAACCTAAATGACTATGACTGTGATTTAAACAAATATATACAAACCAAACGGGAAAAAATGAATATGGTTTGAATTACATGTGCCTATTATTCATTCAAAAATACCACAGATGCAGGGACACTGAATTTAAGAAATTTACAATCTTATAACAAATAATTGTTTATGTAAAAGTTATATATATACATGTCAAATACAGATTTGAAAAATAAATATATGTTGTACCCAGTCAAATTCCAAGCTTGGGCAAACACTGTGTAACACAGCAACAGTTAGTTGGGGAGCACAATGATCAGATAGGTTTAGGGGAAATGAGCAACAAAGTACTACTATCACATGGCATTAAAAGGTATAAGGTGAGAATGTTCTTAAAATATCAGTGATATTAAATGATTCTAGGGTATATGATTTAATTTACTGATGATATAATTTTACCATTTTGAGTTATGTAATAAAGAAGTTTAAGATTTTGATTGTGAGACTGTTTGGATGGTTTTTTTATGGTGGTAATAAATTCAGCACCATCAAGAATTCTTAGGATATCTAAAATACTAAAGCTTAACAGGTGTAACCCAGATTTCCAAAAGTTCTGCAATATTTTTTCAAAATATCCCTGGCATTTCCACTATTTTCTGGCTAAAATTATGGCCTAGTTAGACTACTCTATTAAAAATATCATGATTCAGTGGAGATGAGCAAGAAAGGACAATGATCACATCAGTGTAGTTGAAAGACATGACATTGTTATATGTTTTTAGTTGCAATTCCGTGGATCTCCGGAATACAAATATTGTGGAGAGTTCACAACTCAAATTTATAATTTTAATAAATCTCTATCAAATTTTAGAGAAATTAAACAGAAAGAATAAAAAATACCTTGATTACATCTAATTAAAATGTATACAGTCAAAAATTGTGTACAGTCACGTTGTAAAGTGGAGCATCAGTTATATTAAATGATTTCGAGGGGATGAGCAAGAAAGAGTGTAGTGAAGAAAAGAATATGATTCCTTGTAGATGAGCAAAAATTGTGTACAGTCAGGTTGTAAAGTGGAGCATTAGTGATATTAAATGATTTCGAGGGGATGAGCAAGAAAGAGTGTAGTGAAGAAAAGAATATGATTCCTTGTAGATGAGCATAATAGGGTTATGATCCATCACATGGATTTCGTGGAGTTAGCAAGAAAACATTAATCAGTAATAATTTTTTACTTAATTTTTTTTTCAAGTTCTGGTTCATTTTATGGAAATTAGCTAGAAATAAAGAACATTTTTGTTTCTTCGTTTCCACAAAATGATGTGATTTATCGGTCCTGTTTTGCTCATGTGTAGGTAATCATATTCCTTTTTTTAATTATGGTTTTTCTTCATTTTCCTTGTAATCAATTTAATATTATTAATATATATAATTTTTTTTAAGGCAAACTGAAAAGTGATGTTTCATATTTGCTTTTAAAATATTAATAATAATAAATGATTCTAAAAAATGAGAAAACACATGGTTAAAAAAGGAAAAAGAAGTATGACTCCCTGTTATAAATAGAGAAGATTATGATCAATGACGACACTGTCGTGGAAATAGAAAACAGAAATACATTTCATTAGATATTATTCAGGCGATGCTCACAGGAGTGAGGAAGTGGGATTGAAACTAGTGAAATGAATCACATAACGTGAATCATCACTTCTAGGACTTGCACCCGGTAACCAGGACTTCCTGGGAGGTCACCATCCCAGAGCGCCTCTGGCTCAAGGACGCCCTTAACTGTGGAGTTTTCCCCACATTCAAGCTCACTTAACTTGCTACCCCATTTACAAAACCTTAACAAGTATTGTGCCTCATGATCCACTCATTTCTGACTCAGACTCATTTCCGGCTCAAACTCATTTCCAAAAAAAACCAAAAAACAAAAATTTTAATGCTCTCCGATAATATTTTCTTGCCCATTTCCACCCAACCGAACGATGTGATTGATGATAGTAGCCCACTTCTGCTCATTTGCCAGGAATCATAATCATAATCCTTGCTGGAATCATTTTATACGCCACTCATTCTCCACTATAACAACACTCTTGACCGTATAAAAAGAGGTGATCATGGTACTTTGATGCTCATTTCCAGCGGCATTGCTCTCCAGCTCATGTCCAATGAATCATGGTCCTTTTTAAATCATATCCCTCGAATCATTTAATATGACTTTATTACTTTAAAGGTGTTGTTTCTATTATATACAATCCGATTGACTCGCAAGTGAAGCCTTCTATTCAATGTCTATAAAAAAGACTATTATTAGACCAGACCCCCTCAAAGAGTGAAGTAGTGACAAGAAGAAACTAAAGGTGTCTAAATATTTTATTATGTGAATTAGTTGCATTATTATGAGATAATTTTTTATTTTTTTAATACTTTAATCTTATATAATTAAATTACAAAATTAAATAAATGGAAAGTTTTATCACGTATAAAATTTGTATGGTAAAGAATTAATTCATTTTCTTTCCATTATAAATAATGTAAGTTGAATTAAATATATGTATGTGAGAATGATATTTAAAAAATTAATTTTTTGAATAAAATATTTAGAAATATGTACATTATATATATGTGAATTTATTAAAATAATCGTTTAAGTAATATACCTTTATATATATAGATAAGATAATATTAAATATGAATTTATATTGAGAATAATCGTTTAGTAATATAATATATATATAGAATAACATATTTAAATAATGAGTTTTGACACTCCAGAGTCATAAATTACAAAAAGTGTAATTGCTTAGTAGAAGTTTAAAATATAACTCATTGCACTACTTTAAGTGTAGTTTCTCAAATACGCTCCAATTGCACTCACATCTCAAAGCGCCACAAGTACTGAGGATTTTGATGTCCAATTTCCGTAAGTTTGGTGGCTTTGCACCATAGCTTCACCGCTAAACAACTACAACAAAATAAATAAAAGTTAAAACATAATTAAACATTCATATAAAAAATAATTGAATTTAAAAAATCTAGAATTCTAAACTAGTAAATTCTAATGAGTCATGACTTGTCACTTATGTGGCATCAAGATGGTCCTTTCACGAATAACATCATCAAAACCAAATATTCCAATACTATCTCGATACATCTCTATCTCGCGATTAATTTTGTTGTGAAGCTTGAGATCATGTACCATCCTATGAACACAGGTATGGATCCCTTCCATCAGCTCACAATCAAAATCAAAGTTGCATTTGTAGGAAAGTGTGGCATTGAGGAAAGGTATGATGCATTAATGGGTTGATGAAGCATCGTGGTCCAACGACTATCAATCACATCCCATAACATTATCTGTCTATCAAACCCAGTGGAACCCTTGTCCGCATAATAGGCATGAATAGTCTCTTTGGCCCTATCCATGGCCTCATACAAATAAGTCATTGTAGGCTAATTATCGCCAACTACTAATCTCATAACCTTTACTACAGGTTCACTAAATGAGAACACTTCTTCTACTCATTGTCAAAAGGAGTCAACATGCACCAATTTTGCAATGGCTCTATCTACAATCACGTGACTCATCAAAAACAAACATTTGCTTCAACTTAAATTAACATTGAAGCAAAGAATGAATAATAATGAAGTTGGTGGCAAAACATGTGATTGCAGGATGTCGCAACTCCCTATTTCTAGTGAATCTCCTCATGAGGCTGAGAACAAAAGCATGGTTATATATGAACTTGGGGACGCTCCTAGCACTATCAATCACCTCCATAATGAAGGAGAGTTTCCCCATATCTCAAGCATAAAATAGATACAATATGTTATGCATGGAGTGTAGAACATTGAGTGGTACCTATCCATAAGCATCCTATCAACAACCACACAATTAGTTGCATTATTTGTTATGACTTGCACCACATTTTGTACACCAATCTCCTAGACGAACTCATCTAACAACTCACATATCGATGCTACATATTTTATATGTGTTGATGCATCCATGAATTTAATAAATATGGTACCTTTATGATATTGTACCAAGAAATTTAGTAGGGTCCTACTCTTCCTATCTATCCAGCCATCAAACATCATTGTGCATTCAAAGACCTTCCATGACTGCTTCAACTTCGCCAATCTAGAGTTGATCTCCTTCTTTTCTTCTTAAAGTATTGGCCCCTGCAACTCCTCATATGTATCACTTTTGTACCCTGGGCCCACAATAGAAATAGAAAATTTGATTATTTTTGGTGATGTTGAGAGGTAAGTCACTCTAGTAAAGACACCTCCACATAACTTTGTCTGTTTCTTGCTTCTCCTTTTTTTTAATTACTGACTTTATTGAAGGTTGTGCTCCACGTCTAGTTTGTGGAACAAAAACTGATGGCATCCTAGTAACATTAGTAGGTGAAGTTGTGGATCCCTTCACACTACCTTCAAGCTCAATCTCAAAAGAAAATAGCCCTAAATATTTTCTTGCACGCTCAACATTGTTTGTAGTTGCCTCTTCTTTATTTCTGTATTTTGCCTCACTTGCTTCATATGTAGCTCTAATAATCTCTTAACTAGATTTATTACAAAGCCTAACATAATGTACAGGGATTCTAGCCATATGGTACTTCAATCGGGAAACCCCTCATATCATATTAGCCCCACACAATTTGCAACTGAGTATTTTCCAATTTGTCCCACCATCAGGTTTCCCATACTTCCTGATCCAAACTTAGGTAGAAATGCAACAAAATAAAAATATAAACATAAACATAATGATGCAGCAGAATTAAATCTTCATTTCGTTAATAACAAAGAACCGAAATATGCTTACTTACAAAATGGAAACAAACTAGCTCGAGCGACAACAGCTTATCTCTGAGAAGAGAAGTGGTGGCTACATGCCTCTGAACTTTGTTACAATGAGGCTCAAAGGCCCTTTTATTATTGAAAAACAAAAGGAAACCCTAAACGACCAAAAACTAACCCTAGAATATGGAACACTAAGATTTTGTGGGCCCCATTGGGGTTAGTTGGGCAGTCAAGTTCGCAGGGTCGTAACTTGGTCATATGATATTTGTTTGGTGCGTATGATACCTCGTTAGAAATATCTCTCTGAGTAATACAAGATTGGTAGTAGGCTCCTGCCTATGGCTATGGTCTTACTGCGGACCTCAAAAAAATTCCATTTAGGGGGTCAACACAGCTCCAGAAGTTCAGGACCTGAAAAACTACTAAAAATAGTAAATCATGCTATAATCAAGGAAATTGATGAAATCGACTAGAGGTCTAGGTGGAATAGGTGGGTGGCCACTGATATGCATATGGATCAGTCCTCCACCCTTAGGAAGCAATTTTCCCCATTGTGTCCAGAGCCTCCATGAGGTGAGGAAATTTCTATTGAACCTAGTCCCTAGTGAGCCACTTGCCTTGGTGAAGGAGTTGGTTGGCATTGACAACTTGATATATCTAGATCCTCTGCTGGAGAGTGTTCTTGATATGCGTGTCCATGATCCTATCAATTGTGGCCTATTCGATGCAACTTGCGTTGAGCTCTGTTGGTGTCAGTTTCTCAGCAATGTGTGATGTGTCCAACAATGGGGGAAAGTATGGTCGCAGTCGGTCCACATTGAATACTGGGTGTAGGCTAAGGAATGGGGGAATGTTGAGGTTGAAATAATTGTCCCCTATATCCTTAGTGATGGTGTAATGCCCATATCGGAGCAGGCAAAGCTTGCGGTAGGCCCCAACGAGGTGGTCCTTCTTCAAGTGTAACCAAACTTTATCACCCACATGGAACTTGTGTGGCACCCAATGTTGGTCATGGCACTATTTGTACTTAGAATTTGCTCTGTCCAATATGTCATGGACTTGCTTGAGGATGTGTTGAATGCACTCAATGAAATTGTTAACTTTGTCAACTTCGGACTGGACATGAGCTTAATCTTCTTGAGTAGTTGCAAGTGATATGGAAACATCAATGGGACATAGTGGTTGGAACCCTAGTCCTACCTAAAAGGGCTTATTTCTAGTTGAGTTGTGGAGATCTTTGTTGTAGTTGTATTGGACATAGAAGAGGATTTCATATCATGTGTGTGGATGCTTTGTTTTTTACATGCATAGGATATGCACGATCATCATGTAGATGACCTCTGTCTGGCCATCAGTTTGGGGGTGGTAAGTTGTGCACTTAGTGAGCTTGGTGTTTAACAATGACCAGAGGCTTGACAAGAATGCACCCAGGAGCCTGCTGTCCCAATCTAAGATAATGGATTTTGGGATCCAAAGTGTACCCATACTCATTCAAAGAAGATTTTGGAAGTGGCTTCTATTGTGATAATCTTCTTGCAGGTCGCCATAATGGCAATCTTAGAGAATTTTTCGACAAACACGAAAACACAATCGTTGTCATGCTTGGTAGAAGGAAGGCCTGACATGTAATCCATGGAGATGTATTCCTAGGGAAGGTTAGGAGTAGGAAGAAGAGTATACAAGCCTTGTTTTTTTATTGTAGGTTTAGCAATGGCACAGATAGTGTAGGATTTGATGTACTTCCCAACATTTTATCAAAGGTTTGGCCAATAAAAATACTTATGTATCACTGCCATTGTCTTTTCTACCCCAAAATGTCCAACAAATCGATTGTAGTGCTCCTCCAAAATCATCTTGGCACTCTCACTTGAAGGAACATAGAGGTGTCACAGGTGGCATAATAGCGCATCACATAGGTGAAAGTTAGGAACTTTCTTGTTGAATTCTGGATCACTCTTGTAAACATGTGGTCATTTCAAAGCCTCGTGTCCAAAAAAGTCGAGCATAGTGGTCAATTCCATGACGATGAGATAGTTGAGGTAGTCTGCAAAATTATTGTTGTTTCCTTTCTTGTACTTAATGTTCAAATGGAACTCTTGCAAGTATGTGGACCATTTCTGATGGCAATCGTTATGCAACTTTTCTTGTGTCTGTATGAATTGCGGGGGTTGGTGATTAGCGTGGATGATCATTTTATTCCCCAGAATGTAATGCTTCCATTGTCAGCAAGCCTACACAATGGAATACATATCTTTCTCATAGGTGGGATACTTTCTGACTATTTCTGAAAGTGTCTCACTGTGATATTCCTATGAATTCCCTTGTTGAGTAAGAACTACACCAATAACATAGTCAGAGGCATTTGTCTCAATCTCAAATGGTTGTTGCAGTTTTGGTAATGTGAGCACTGGTGCAAAGCAAAGGTGATGCTTCAACTCAGAAAACGCCTACTATTGGTATTCAAGCCAAAAGAAATTTTCTTTCACTTTGCCCTTGGTGACTTGACTCAAAGGCCAAGTGATATGAGAGAAACCCAACACAAACCTGTGGTAGAAATTAGCGAGACCCAAAAAGCTACAATGTTCTGTTAGAGTGATTAGGGCTAGCCAATCATAAATATCTTGTATCTTGGATGGGTCCACATGCACACCCTGATCATCATTGATGTACCCCAGATATTGAGCTTGGGTCATACCAAAAGTGCATTTCTCCAAGTTGACACACAATTTTTGTTGTCAAAGGGTTTGGAGGACCGGTCAAATATGGTGTAGGTGCTCTTCCCAACTCTAACTGAAGATCAAGATTCGTCCAAATACACTACCACAAATGAGTTGGTGAAGGGTTCCAAGATGTCGCTTATCAGTGTCATGAAGGTTTCAAGGGCATCCATCAACCCAAAAGGCATAACCATCCATTTGAAAAGGCCCTCCCTGGATTTGAAGAAAGTTTTCCACACATCAGAGGATTGGATTGGTACTTGGTGATAACGGGACTTCAAGTCAATCTTGTTAAAATATTTGACCCCCTTGAGTTGGTCCAGAAGGTCATCAATCAGTGGGATTGGATACCTATTCCAGACAATGATCTTATTTAGCGCTTGATAGTCAATATAGATCCTCTAGGTTCAGTCTTTCGTCTGTACCAACACAACTAGACTCGCATAGGGTGATGAACTTGGCCTGATGTGCCCTTTTTGTAACAGATCCAGAATCTACCTTTTGATTTCATCCTTCTCTAGAATAGAGTGTATGTAGATCAATCCATTGAGTAGTAGTGCATATGGGGTCAGACCGATGGAGTGCTTGACATGACAGTAGAGGTACCCATGTAAGTGAGGTGAAGATGTCCATGCACTCCTCCATGACTGTATCCATCTTTTGTTGTCATGTAGAGGAGCCATGTCTAGAGGTCGTGGATGTGGCCACAATATTCTTCTTGCCCTGAGGGTGAATCATAAGGAAAACAAATTTCCTGGTCTGGGAAATGACTACCTCTGGTATCATGTATAACTTATTTCCCAAAGTAATAATCACATTTCGAGGCCTAGACTCATACATAGCATGATGCTTCCACAAGTATGGTTTGCCTAATAATACATTAAAAACTTCAAGAGGAGAAACATCACACAATACCTTGTTTGTGAAGGGCTTAATGCTATAGGGAAAGTAACGCTGATGGTTGACACAAAGATCTCGTCCTTGGTGAAGCCACCCAATGGTATACGGTTGCAGGTGTGGTGTGGTTGGTAGGCCCAACCCCTTCACGACCTCTACTAAAATGAGGTTCTTTTGGCTCCCACTTTCAATAATGAAGTACAGCAGAGAACCCTTCACCCGCATCTGTGACTGGAAAAGATGCTCCCCCTCCTCTGGATTTCCATGCTCAATATTCTGGATCTTGGTGGTGGCAATGGTGACACTAGGGTCCGCATCAATAATCTATTTCCCTTTGTCATTCCCCTTATCAAGTTATGACTCAAAGTTGGAAAATGCATCTGACTCTGAAGCCTTCAACTCAGCCACCAGTGTCTGCTTGGTTCGACACTCACTTGTGTTGTGAGTGGAGCTCTTATGGAACTCGCACCATTTTCTTATGTCTTTCTTTATCTTCTTGGAGTTTTTCTTTCCTTATGGCTTCGATGGGTTTTCCTGGGTCAATCCACCTTGGATTTGTCCTTTGTTTTGTGATTTGGGGGAACCTTTCCCTTACTTCAGATTCACAGGTCCAAAGTCTCACTTCTTCTATTTAAATTTCTTCTCGATCTTGAAAATGTATTGATAGGTGGTACCAAGAAAGATGTCCAGGAATTCCATCTCATCTTGGATGTACTTGTGCATACAACCATTATACTTTAGTACTAAATGCCGCTCATAATCCTTGACACCCAACTTCGTGCAAAGGGCATGAAAAATATTTGTGAACTTCGACACATCTTGGTCCCTTCCCTTCCGCAACGTGGTCCATTTTATGTATTTATCTTCATAGCTCCCAACAAAGTAATACTTCTCATGATGGCATCCCAGAAAGAATTCCAAGTGGGTGCAGCTGAAAATAGTGAGGGTTCCCTCTCTTCATTCTTCTCACAGTAGGTTTCCCACCAAATACTTGACGTGGGGGGAAACTTTGAGGAGTGCAAAAGTAATATTTTCCCTATTTTAAAAATCATGAACTGAAAAAAATCCTTCCAATAGATTTAACCATCTATCTACTACATTTGCATCTATCTGCCCTTCAAATATGGGGATGTAAAAGTTGAATTATACCTTAAAGGGAGTGGCACCTCTAGAGTGGTTGCTAGATGAAGATGTGTCGCATGTGGGTAGCCGTCGAAGGATCTAGGAAAAGTTGTCCATCATCGTGTTCCTTTGTCACTTGATTGCTTCTTAGAGTAATATTTTGAAAGGATCTGTTGCCCCCTCATATTTCTTTTCTTCCGCAATGGGAGGCCATTGGGGTTTGTGAGGCTAGTCATGCAAAGGTCCAACCAGTTCGATCCCTAACTCCTTATATCCCGACCTCGTTGGGGACAGGCAAAGAGAGACAGAGAAAGAGAAGGTCACTCTGATACCACTGATCCAAGCTTACGCAGGAACGCAAAAGAATACAAATATAAACATAAACACAATAATGCAACAGAATTAAATCTTTATTTCATTAATATCAAAGAATTGAAAGATGTTTATATACATAATGGAAACAAACTAGCTCAGGCGATGGTAGCTTATCTCTAATAAGATATGTGGCGGCTACGTGCCTTTGAACTGTGTTACAATGAGGCTCAAGGGCATTTTTATTATTGAAGAACAAAGGCAAACCCTAAACAACCAAAAACCTAACCCTAGGAGATGGAACACCAAGAGTTTGTGGGCCCCGTTGGGGTTAGTTGGGTAGCCAACTTCCCAGGGTCGTAACTTGGTCATATCATCTCTTTTTGGCACGTACGATACCCCGTTATAAAGATCTCTTCAATTACTACAAGATTTGTGGTAGGCTCCTTCCTATGGTTATGGGCTTGTTGCAGACCTCAAAAAAATGTCATTTAGGGGGTCAAAACAACTTCAAAAGTTCAAGAACTGAAAAACTACTAAAAATAGTAAATCATGTTATAATCAAGGAAAATGATGAAACCAACTGGAGGTTTGAGAGGAATAGGAGGGTGACCACCGATATCCACCTGGATCAATGCCAAAATTGGTCCAAAGGTTGTGGCATATTTGTAGTCAAAGTCTTTAATGGAAAAATTCAAAATTCAGTCCTACAACACCAAAAAGAAAAAAATATGGCATTAAACCCCTGCCACATAAAAAATAACAACCTCCTCAGTCAAAAAAATCATTTTTTTACAAACTTAAACTGCATTATTTGCAATGAAAAATGGAAATAAGAGGGTACATAAGAAAGCTAAACACAAAAAACAAGCTTGTTGTCCAAATATGGAGAAAACCCTTACATTGGTTCATTGGTAAGAAAATCATAACAAATGACAAAAATAAACAAAAGGAAAATGCTGGTAGGCAAAGAGGCAAGCAAGCATATGCCTAAATCTATGGAAAAAATAATTAACATGGGGTTATTTAAGAACATACCTGTGAATGAAAGAAACGAAGTTTGTCTGACTGATTTGGAAAATGATCTTGAAACTTTGATCCACAATTTTTTGTGGTTTATGATAATGGTTGTTTGATTCGCAATCCCTCCTTGAAAATCACCACAAATATCTTCCCCTTCCTTCTCCAATAGAAACAAAGAAAAATGACCAAAAAATACCCAAAATCTCTTTTGAAACCCCGTGGATCCATGTGCCTGACGATTTTTAGGGTCGTAACACTAATTTTCGGTGATTTTTTAAAATAGTCATGATTTTTTTACGGCTAGAAAAAATCACAATGTTGACAATTTGTTGTCAATGTTTTCAACACTTTATATGTGTGTGTGCGTGTGTAACATAAAATTATTTATTTAATGTAGAGATTAAGATCCCAAATCGGGGTTTTCACATGTGAGAGGGTAGGGAGTTGGTTGACATCATTCCACCTGCCCAATCGATTGGAGGAATTGGTAGCATGCCATCTTAGTTGTTCATTCAAGCACATCATATTCAGCACATTGAACAACATATTGTTGCAATTAGCCACCATGCAACTAAAACACCACCCCGACCCTATGTACCTCTATCACATCAGCTTCACCTAGAAAATTATATTATTGTCTAAACGCATGATCTCCTCACTTTGTGAAATTGAATGAAATTTGTCGCCACCGAGTATTTCATTCAATTTTCTTAAAGTTCAATTAGCTCCAAATCAAGGAAGCTTAGCTTTTAACAAATAAATTATATTGGCTCATTCCTCTGATTCATGCTTGCAACGTTCCGACACTCCTAACTTTCTAAGAGAAAATTAGGGAAGGGAGTTCCAACTCATTAACAAGATTTACTCTATGAAGTTGGCACTTCCCTCCTTAATTTTGACTGGAAACCCAACTCACTCTATAATAGATTTTACTATATAGTGTCCTATCTAGTGTCTCATTACCGACTTGATAGTCCTATAGCGGTGAGTAAGTATTCCAACAACTAGGTGAATTTTATCCTGGGTAGGTTAGTACTTTTCTCCTCGTGGTTTTTCTTGCGTCCTCTTTCAATGGTGTTCTTGCCTCGACCTTCACTCCTAGCAAGAGATTGACCTCCTACTATTATCTATTAGTTGTTATTCTCTCACACTTCTATGGATACTTCAAATAAAGAGATTCTATAGTGCGACAAGATTATTATTCCAAGGTGGCCATACACCTATTTTAGCCTTAGGATGTAAGAGATTAAAAAATTGTAGCATAAAACCGTTAGATCTATAACATATTTTACCTACATGGTTGAAAAATATAGAGGAAATGCCACAAACTCAACTAGTAGAGGGTTATGTAGAACATAATATTGAAGAGTACAAATAAGGTTGAGAGAACAAGTAAGATGAAATTGTGAATCAAGTTATAAAAACAAAAACAAAAACAAAAAACTTAGGACATCAGATAACAAAAAGAAAATTTAAACAATTGAGATATTAGAACCCATCTAGAGAAATACTGTAAAACTTTGAGAAAACTTGGTCACTAGGGACAAACTATAATTTGGGAAGGATTACCTAGAGGAATGGAAAGGCTCCCTATGTTGTTAAAATTAGAAAAGATCAAAATATGATTATGATGCAAATTTCCACATTGTTAGTTTCTTCTAGCTCTGTAGATATACTACTTAGAAGTGCAAATGTCAAAAACAACTCTACATAAGAATGTTTAATGAAAAGAAACACCTAGAGAGCATAGTTAAGGAATGCAAGCATAAGAAGGAAACTAATTTACTAGTTTTATAAACAAATCAAATATTTTATCTAGAATTGGATTTCATGAGAAAATCACTAAGTTGAAAATGAAGTTCAACTCCATCAAGCGGGTTCATGTGAAGTTACCCCATAGTTCGAATATTTTGCTGAGAATCACTCCCTCAAGTTGTCTTGAACAAGGTCACTAGAAACCTTACCTATGTAAAATCCAACAATCATAACAATCAATTTTAAGTTAGCAAGTTTCACATTTATATTTCAGTCTCTAAATAGATAGAAATTACTACATTCAATTTCCTACATAATGACGAAATTCAAGCAATGACAAGTTGTCATCTAATGAGGTTTTTATTTTTCAGAGGACCAGGTAAGAATTCACATGCATTGTGTTTGATATTGGTGTTGGGTAGGGTTTCCCTAGGTCAATTTTTTGTCAAAGTTTTGTAAATACCTCACAGTTTGATGAGCAGAGCATGTTTCGCGAGTGTTATAGGAGTCATAGGGGATTTAGGGTAGGTCAAAGCCCCTTATTTTGTAAAAGGATGGGATTAATTTGCATGTTTTGAGTTTCACCCATGGTTTGCGGACCATGGTATTGTAAGAGAAAAAGATATATAAAGGGTTGTCTTAGTAAGTGAAAGGTAATATTCCTTCATGGATATGTTTTGATATATTTTTTTTATTTTTTTTCTGTAATTGTCATATCTTTCTATGTTCGAGCAAAGGGGAAGGCTCCTGCAGCTATGTGCGTGGAGACCTTGGTAAGTCTGAAGCTGTGTGCACAGGACCCTGAAGCTGTGTGCGCAGGCCCCTACAGCTGTGTGTGCAGGGTAAGAAGGATTGTAATTTGAAAATCTGAAGATAATAAAGAATATTTTGAAGGCAGATCTGTGTACTTACATTTGTAATTTACTTTATACAATTACTATTTACTTTTAGTGTTGCGCAATAAAAGATAAGATCAGAATTCATATCTCAATGCAATTATTGTTAAATTATAATTAAGATCCATTTATTTATGCACAACAGATAGAGTTTTAGATTTGTGAGTAGTATTTTTGTATGAATAGATCAGGTTAAGTCTAATATTAAGTAAAATTACGTAGCACGATAATATATCTGTAAGTAAGTCAGACTATGTCAAGAGCCACACTCCATACCTTTCTGGATGCAAAAACCTAGTTCCAGCATCCCCCATTATCACCTTGGGTGAGACTGCGGTTTCCCCAAGAAGATCATTGCTAAAAGGGTCGGTGGTATAGGCTTTTGTTGGTTAGCACAGCTAACTCCGAACCTAGGTCTGAGCCCCTCAAGCCAATAAATGGTTCTGTTGTTGGGACTAGGATCTATCTGAGGGATATGTGATGTGCCATCTGACCAAAAAAGAGATTCAAGATTAGGTCAGCCTGAAGTTGCACGAATTTGTAGCACAAGAGAATAGAAAACCGCGCCTGTAAACAGAAAGGTAGTTGGAGAAGTATATATTTACAAAGCAACATGAGATATTTTTCACATCATTCGCTAACAAGATGCACGAGTGGATTTCAAAACTAATTGAAAGTAAGACCTATTGGAAGCATGACGAGCCTATTACATGGACTCCACAGTTGATTAAGTGGCTCAAGGGGACTGAAAATAAGATCACAAGATTTATTGATTACTGGATCGATAGTGTTCTCGAATGCTTTATTACTAAATTCGCAATTGACACATCGATATCCTATAGTGAAGATGAGTGTTGTTTTTCAAGGGTCTATGAGGTAAGTATTTGAATTGTTTAAAGCTCTAGATTAAGATGTTCTTATGAGAAGGGTGTACTGAGCATGAAAGTGGATTGATGTTCAAAGGAAGTAAGATTGGATCTATGCAGAGCGTAAAGAGATTCAGAATAGACTATGATAATTTCACTGAAGCTATTTACAGTCCGTTATTGGGTGAAACAGAAAGCGAAGAAGAGAGAAGCAACCCTAGCACGCCTAGAGGTGTGTCACAGTAAAATAATCAAGGAACTTCTAGGATTCCCCATCCGGCCTCTCCACCTCCACCTCCACCTCCACCTCATACACCTACACCTCCACCTCCCCCATTTAATATGGCTACCATAGTAAAGATCCTTGTTTTTAAGGGTAAGGGATCAGAGGATCCTAACCAATTTTGGTTTGTTGCAGAAGATATATGGAAAGCGCAACAGATCAATGATGAAGATATGAAGAAAGCTCAACTTGTCACATCGTTGTAGGATATAGCGTTGTTATGGTATATTAATTATAGTACAACAAACCCAACTGCTTCACTAGCTGAGACAAAGAAAGCACTGAATGTAGAGTTCAAGAAACCAAAGTCACAGTTGCAGTGCATTATGGAGATGAAAGATATAAGAAAGCAGTCAATGAGACTGTCTAGGAATTAGATCAGAGATTAAAATGTTTGTTGGCATAATTCAACTTTCATATCTTCGATGAACAACACAAAGAGTGTATATTGTTGAAAATGGCAACAAGAAATGCTAAAAATGGAAATGCTAACAATAGAATTTATATAAATAGAATTTCAGGATATACCCCAACTCAATTGGAAATAGCGAAAAATAGAAATGCTAAAAATAAAATTGCTATAAATAGCATTTTAGGATATATTCCAATTTTAATATGTCCTTGAATTAAAATTGAGAATTAAAATTCGAATTTAGTCTCACTAGCTGTTTGAAAAATAATTAATTAATTCACCTTGAGTTAATTAGTTAGAGAAAATCAAACATGAAGTCTATGTGAAGACATGCAACATTTATCCCTTTGATTGAGGAAGTTATACCTTAATTAAGTAGATACAGATGAGTTGTATTTGAGTTGTAATTAGTTAGCTCAGTTAACTAAGTTAAGTCCAGTTAAATTAGTTCCAAACAGTTGGAGGAACTAATTGTGAGTTCAGTCAGTTAATGCATGCATGCATGCAACTAGTGTTCTCCAGATAAATGAATATTCTCTCATAAATAACTCATGCATATCAGTTCAGAGAAAGACCCAGTTGAGATTAAATGAAGGGACAATGTACTATCAGTTGGAGGAATTTTCCTATAAATGAAACACATCCATGCAGAAGGAATTATCTCCTTCAGGATTGTGCAGTTATTTCTGAGTTTGGTGAGTTGTGTGAGAGGTGAATTCACACAGGTGGCAGCGAGAGGACCCAGGAGAAACTGCGCAAGGAAATAGGAGGCTTGGAGGACTGAAGGAAGGCATATGTTGTGTCTGTTCTGTCTATGAGTAGCATTGAGGGATTGTACTGAGAGCTGGATAGGTTGTGAGCTAAAGCTTTGTGTAATTCGGAGATATTTCCACTTGTATGATAATACAAATAGCGGGGTTTTTAGCTGAGGCTTTCCCCAGAGTATTCTTTTGTGTTTCATGTGCATTGATTCTTCTTCTGGTTATATGTGTTCAACTTGATCTTGCTCAATCTTTAAGCTTCTGAATGTTTGATTGTAGAAGTAGATTAAGTATTTTTCTTTAGTACATTGCATGATTATTTTAATCTACAGTGATAATTTCTACATGGTATCAGAGCTAGCTTATCGATAGAGAAATTTCTACATGGTATCAGAGCCAAGTTGATCAAAGTTGTGAATAGTATACTGAGAAGAGAATTCGAAGTTTGAAGTTCGGGGTTGCAAGTGCAAATCAAATCCAAGGACAAGCTTCGGAGAATCAAGATGGAGAAGGCCTTAGCGAGTAAGGCAAGGAAAGGGAAGGGGAAGGTGTCCCATTCCGAATCGGATTCTTCTCATGGAGGGAAGAAGGTTGAAAAGTATAAAGTGAGATGCTTTAATTGTCATGAGGTTGGCCATTATGCAACTAATTTTCCATTGAAGAAATCCAAGAAGGGATCCTTGGAAGGATCTGAAGGTGAGGCATTGGCCTCTCTGTTCGAATTGGATTTTACCCTCATTGCATGCATGGTTTCATCAATGATGGGTTGTGGTTGGTTTCTTAACAGTGGAGCCTCATTCCACATGACCCGCGATAAGAGTTTGTTTAGTACCTTGGAGGAGAAAGACCTCAAGGTGCTCATAGAGATGGGTAATGATGAAAAGTATAGTGTTTCAGGAGTGGGCATGATTTATTTTCAGAGGGAGCATGGAGCTCACATTGCCTTGACAGATGTGAAGTATGTGCCAGGACTGAAGAAGAACTTGGTATCGATCACGATGCTGGAGGACAAAGGCTATGATGTAGTCTTCAGTAAGGGAGAGGTTTTCCTTAGACACATCATCACGAGATAGGTGAAGCAGATCGGTTCACGAGTCAAGAACCTGTATGCTCTTGAGGTTCAAGATGCATGCAAAGCCTTGAGGAGCAAGGAAACTGTTGGAGACTTGGTGGTTGAGAGGGAGAGTACACTACCTCTCAACATGTAGTGCCAGAAGAAGTCTCAGACAATTGTGGAGGGGCCACAATTGGTGAAGAAGCTTCAGGAGGTTGTAGAGCAGCCACAACTGGAGAAGCTAAGAGGAGATCGAGTGGAGCCATCCACTCATGCAGGGACCTTCACTAGGGGGAAATTTTGAGCCAAGTTAGTAGAGGGATCACATGCAGCCATAGCTCCAGGTGTGAGGTGGGGCAATGTGAAGTGATAGTCCCAAGAAGGCTGAAATAGGAGCAGGATCCTTGAGGTGCCCAACCTCTTGGATTAGACCTTGCTACAGGAGCCCCGAGGAGGAGTAGCAGGACTGGCTGAGTGGGTAGAGACAAATGCGGATGGAGTAGCAGAGAGAGCTACAGTGCAGGAGTCCCAAGACAACGCAGAGCTAGCAGGTTGCAGCAATGTGAGAGGCACAAGAGTGTTGCACTAGTGTAGGATGGAATAGAGAGGTGTGCAATGGTGCGAGATGCAGGGAGTTGTTGCAGTAGCACAGAGGTCAGAGAGGGAGCACTTGTCAATGGCAGAGGGAGCTTTAGCATGAGAGGGTGTTTCTAGCCCAACAGGGAGGTCAGTTGGGAGATCAGTTACTTACTTCTGAGTATTTGAGTTGTAGTGCAATAGTGGGCAGTACGATGCAACATGATGAGAGGAGGTGAAGTGCGGATGCATGCTGGGAGATAGGACTAGCAGCAGCACGGATGCAGTAGGAGGAATCAGTGTGATTGATGCATAGTTTTCAGTCGACAGAGGCAATAGCAGTCAGAGACTTTGATGACAAAGGAATCATTCTGATTTAGGTTGGATATTTTTTGTTTCTGGAGTTGCTGGAGCAACAACACTTAGGAGAAGTGTTACATGCAGAACATCCCAAAGGTTAATCATCGGGTTCGAGTTGAATGCCTTTCTTGTTGAGAGGAAGTGTTGAAAATGACAACAAGAAATGCAAAAAATAGCATTTCAATATATACTCCAACTCAGTTGGAAAAAGAAAAAAATAGAATTGCTATAAATAGCATTTCAGGATAGATTCCAATTTTAATTTGTCCTTGAATTAAAATTGAGAATTAAAATTCGAATTTAGTCTCACTAGCTGTTTGAAAAATAATTAATTAATTCATCTTGAGTTAATTAGTTAGAGAAAATCAAACAGAAGTCTATGTGAAGACATGCAACAGTTATCCCTTTGATTGAGGAAGTTATCCCTTAATTAAAGAGATAAGGATGAGTTGTATTTGAGTTGTAATTAGTTAGCTCAGTTAACTAATTTAAGTCTAGTTAAATTAGTTCGAAACAGTTGGAGGACCTAATTGTGAGTTCAGTCAGTTAATGCATGCATGCATGCAACTAGTGTTCTCCAGATAACTGAATATTCTCTCATAAATAACTCATGCAGGTCAGTTCAGAGAAAGACCCAGTTGAGATTAAAGGAAGGGACAATGTGCTATCATTTGGAGGAATTTTCCTATAAAGGAAACTCATCCATGTAGAACGAATTATCTCTTTCAGGATTGCGCAGTTATTTCTGAGTTTGGTGAGTTGTGTGAGAGGTGAATTCACACAAGTGGCAGACAAAGGACCCAGGAGAAATTGCGCAAGGAAATAGGAGGCTTGGAAGACTGAAGGAAGGCATATGTTGTGTCTATTCTATCTATGATCAGCATTGAGGGATTGTACCGAGAGCTGGATAGCTTGTGAGCTAAAGCTTTGTGTAATCCGGAGATATTTCCACCTGTATGATAATACATATAGTGGGGTTTTTAGCTAAGGCTTTCCCCAAAGTATTATTTTGTGTTTCATGTGCATTGATTTTTCTTTTGGTTATATGTGTTCAACTTGATCTTGCTCAATCTTTAAGCTTCCGCAAGTTTGATTGTAGAAATAGATTAAGTATTTTGCTTTAGTACGTTACATAATCAGTTTAATCTACAGTGAGAAAGTGCAACAGATCAATGACGAAGATATGAAGAAAGCTCAACTTGTCATGTCGCTGCAGGATAGAGCGTTGTTATGGTATATTAAGTATAGTACAACAAACCTAACTACTTCACTAGCTGAGAAAAAGAAAGAACTGAACACAGAGTTCAAGAAACCAAAGTCACAGTTGCAGTGCATTACGAAGGTAAAAGAGATTAGGAAAGCAGTGAACAAAACTGTCTGGGTATTAGATCAGAGATTAAAATGTTTGTTGGGATAATTCAACTTTCATATCTTCGATGAAAAACACAAAGAGTGTATATCGTTTTTCTATTACCGCATCTCAGGTTACTGTTATCTCAACAAAAGATCACATCTCAAACTAAGACCTTAGAAATTGTGATGAAGCTAGAAGATTTATTGTTACAAGATACTCACATTGGATTTTAGCAGATATAGACCCAGTTAGTGAGCTTACATATGGAGCTACAAGATTGGAAGAAGGGAAAATAATTTCAACCTGATATGAAATTAGACGTTTGGTGCATAAAGTGTAAAGTGGAAGGTCATTATAAGGACCAATGTCCTGTATATTATGATTATTTGGATGTTGGAGGTCCTGATCCTATGAAGTCGAAACCTAGTGTTGGAACAAGTACTGGATCGAGTGTCTAGTGTAGTATTTAATGAATTGCAGGCTAACACTTGACTGACCATTGTTATTTGTTACAAAAGTATGTGCAATTTACAAAGTAGTTATTTTGTAAATTATGCTGGTCAGTAGGACATGATGAAAGAAATTGTCACAACTATGATTTGATGATAGAGAAAAATGTGGCATACAAAATGCAAGTTGAAGGTCTCGGGCAAGAATATCACGGTTCACCTATAGCTCGCAGAGGATTTTAGGGCCGAGGACACAGTCGAGGAGGGGTGTTGGATGAGGTTGGGATTAGATTATATGTTATAACTGCGGCGAAGCTAGACATTTTGCGTGGGATCATCAAAACCACACTACCCCTTCCTGTAAGTACTGTACACATTTCCACCATGTAATAGAGGATTGTCATGTTTTGATGGATAAAATGCAGGAAAATAAGAATCAACATCCTACTCAGAACTTGCAAATGATGAGGGCTTAACCAAGTGAATATGATCCAAGTGTTAACATAGTGACACGAAGTGGAGTAGCAACAGGAGAAGATAAAACAGAGGGAAAAAATCCTATGGTGGATACATTGGTTAGGAAGGTTGGAGAAAAGATTATTGGGTTCAATATGTAGAGGGAGAAACAAACCTTCATGGAAGCGAAAAAGAGTTTCATGGACCGAGGAGATTCGACATCAAAGACGTAGATGCAACTAGTATCCCAGAAGAATAATCCTGAAGTGGTTACTGCGACGGAGAACCCTGATCCGACCATTTTGAAGTCCTTTTTGCAAACATGTATGAAGTTTCTAAGGGACCAAAAAGAAGTGGAAGGATTGCAAGAACTAATACACAACTGTGCTGGTAAAAAGAAGCCACAACCTGAACAACGTGCAGTAAACAAAGTATGTAGAAATAAGAAAATAATTGGTTGAGAGATGCGATTAACTGCGCAGATTAGCGAAATCGAAATGGATCAGGTAATTCTTGAGTTGGATTTGGATGTGAATGTATTACTGAAGTAGACATGGGAGCGAATGGGGAAACAAAAGCTACAATGGTCATCGATTCAGCTAGGCATGGACAATCAGTAGAAAATCATCCTAATGGGTCAATTGCAGGGTGTTTTTGTGGACATTGAAGGAGAAAGCATGGTGGCATACTTTGAAGTCATTAAGATTGTGGAAGACAACAATCTGTATCTAGCTTTACTTGGAATCAATTGGGTTTTTGACATGGGCGCTATAATCAATTAGAAAAGAAGAAGCATGGTATTTGAGAAGAATGGTACTAGGGTCGTTGTTCCTTTGGACCCCTCTAAAAGAGCATGGTATACATAATATGCCCATGATGAATATGGCGATGAAGATATTGGAAATATCTATAAGTTAACTTCGTGGGACGAGGATTGGATCAACCCCACCGCATATGGGAGGATATGATGGGAAAAGGATAGTTCATCTCTCTCAGACTTTAATGAGTAATTTGAGAATTGGAAGAACTAGTTGCACAAAGTTTCTACTCTACGCTGTAACAGACTTACAAAATCTCTTCGTTTCATCTCAAAAGAGGTACGTAATTTACCTTACTATGATGGGATAAGTGATGTCAGTTTATTTCTTAATGAGTTTGAAAGGGATGTACCAGAAGAAAAACAATTCCAGGCCTTAGATATAGCTTTGAGGTCTACACCTGCATGATGGTGGGGCACACATAAAGACAATATAGGAGATTGGAAAGAGTATTGCCGATTGATGAGGCTCAGGTTCGGTCATACAAACACAAGGTTCACAGAGAAGTATAATGGTAGGAACAATCCCAGAGAAAATTTGTCTCATTGGACTATGGCATGGGGCAAAGAACCTCAACCAGAATGGGTACACATTTGTCCACACTTTGGATGTGATACCAATGAATTGGTATCTCGAAATGGAGCTACGCCATGGCACCACCGACTGGTATGGTCTAAAGGAAATCTTCATATTGGCCTTTAACTTTGAAGATGGTTTTCAGTGCATCGATGATGCCCTTCAGGAAATCAGAGCAACAACTTTCTGGACATCAGATGAGCCAACGAATTGGGTACAACCCGATTGGAACGCGCAGTTGCAACACGCAATAGAATGCTATAATATGACCGTGGAAGAGGGTGAGGAATATCTGCGCAACATTAACATCCCTGAATCAGAAGGACAGTGCGAGGTTTCAAGACAAAAAGTTGAGATACCTTACATAACACAACCTATTAAGATGAAGCAATTCAATATAGGGTTAGAGGCAGAGCCCAAATACATGCGCATCAGAGATTATTAGGATGACGATATGGTAGCTAAGGTCACCGAATTACTGCATGAGTACCAGGAGTTGTTTTCGACAAAATTCATTGAGTTAAAGGCATTGTAGGCGATCTGGGTGTAATGAAGGTCACTTTGAAGCTGGATGAAAAACCCATAAAACAACGACCATATAGGCTAAACCCAAAATACAAAGAGAAGGTTAAGGAGGAGCTTGAAAAGATGGTCGCAGCTAGGATAATTGAACCTGTGGAAGAATCTGAATGGGTGAGCCCGATGGTAGTGTAGGAGAAAAAGACTACGGGAGAAATAAGGATTTGTGTCAATTTAAGAAAGTTGAATGACACATGTGTACATGACCTTTTCCCAACACCATTCACTGATGAAGCTTTGGATAATGTGGGAGGACAAAAAGCCTACTCCTTTACAGATGTTTTTTCAGGCTACCATTATATTAAGATCGTGTCAGAAGATAGGAGTAAGACCACTTTTGATATTGAATGGGGATCATTTTAGTATACAGTCATGTTGTTTGGGTTGAATAATGCACCTGCGATATTCTCTAGAGTTGTCGTCGTAATGTTTAAAATAATACATCCACAAATTTTTGGAGATTTACTTTAATGACTGGACAATCTTTGGACTGTTAAAGAAGCATGTTTCGAGCTTGCATTTGATGTTGGATACCTACAGGAACTATCAAATCTCGTTGAACCTGAAAAAGTGTATTTTTGTGTACCATTTGGAATATTAATGGGACATGTTGTTTGCAAGCAGCGGCTAATGGTGGACCCTGCCAAAATTGTTGTTATTATCAATTTGGATCCGCCAAAGAACGTGAAGCAACTACGTGTGACTCTAGGGCATACTGGTTATTATTGGAAATTCATAAAGGCCTATGCGGAGATCACTGCACTAATGCAAAAATTACTCAAGAAAGATGTCACTTTTTGTTGGGACGATGAATGTCAAAAGAATCTCAATACTTTAAAGGAAAAAATTGGTCACTGCATTGATCCTGGTGTTTCTAGATTGGAAGGAGTTCCACATTCATGTAGATGTGTCATGCATAGATTTGGGTGGTATCTTAGTGGAACCATGAGAAGGGGATCTTGATCACCCCATTGCATTTGTGAGTCGAAAATTATCTAAGGTGGAAAGGAATTGTTCCACAATTGAACGAGAGGGCTTGGATATGGTGTACGCGCTGCAGAAATTCGAGCATTACTTAATCGGTGTACACTTCAAGATGTTTACGAAACATTTTGTGTTGAAGTACTTGGTGAACAAACCTGTGTTGGGGGGGAAGATCTGCAAATGGTTATTGTTGTTCCAAGAGTACGATTTTGAAGTAATAGTCAAGCCAGGACGATTGACCGCTTGACGGATCGTTTGTCCAGAATTGAGACTGGTGAGGAACCAATGAACATTGAAGAAGGATTGCCCGATGCGCAACTCTTTGTAGTAAGGGTTGCTAATGATCATTTCACCGATATCATCTACCTTTTGTCTACCGAAGTAGCCCCTATGGAGTATACGAGTCAACAAAAGAAAGAACTCGTAGTCAGAGTTGCAGATTTTTCTCTAATTGCTGGACATTTGTATAAAATGGGCCTCAATAAGATATTGTAGAGATATGTCCTTGAGCATGAAAGACATAGTATTTTGGCAGAAGCACATGGTGGTCTCGCGGGAGGAAACTGTGCAGGACTATGGTGGCCCACAGTGCACAAGGATTCCAAAGAATATTGTAGTGCTTGCAATGTCTGCTAGAGGACCGAAAGACCTTCGAGAAGGGACAAATTTCCGTTGAATACACAAGTCACCTTACAGGCTTTTGATAAGTGGGCGATTGACTTTGTTGGGCCAATCAATCCACCGAGAAAGAAGACTGGTGCATGATACATTATTACTATGAAAGATTATCTGAGCAGGTGGACTGAAGCACAACTAGTAAAGGATTGCAACACAAACATTATTGTGCAATTCATATTTGAATATATTTTTTCGAGATTTGGGTGTCCAAAGATCTTGATGAGTGATCGAGGATTGCACTTCCTACACAACACTATTGAAGCATTGATGGAATAATTTCAGGTACATCATCAGAAGAGCATGCCTTATCATTTTCAGGTGAACGAAACATTTGAGGCCTTCAACAAAATTGTGGAAAACGCTCTGACCAAAAGTATGCAACGTTAACAGAAACGATTTGGATGTGCACATACCAACAGTTTTATGGGCATACAAGACTACCTGCAAGAAGTTGACAGGACAAACTCCATTTAGATTGGTTTATGGACAGGAAGCCAAAATAATTATGGAATATATAGTACCTAGCCTTATAATTGTTGTAGTCATAGACATGGCGAACAACAATATTATGGAGGAGAGACTGGAACAATTACTCGCACTCAAGGAAGATCACTTTATTACAGGATTCCACCAACAAGTGCAGAAAGCTAGGGAAAAGGCCTGGCACGACCGATATAATAGGTAGAAATATTAGGACCATACATTGTCCAAAAATTCAAATTGCATTGGTTATGACCATACATTGTTAGGGATATCTCAGATGGTGGCACAGTTCAGCTCGCGAAGCTGAATGGAGAATTCTTTCATGGGTGAGTAAATGGCATTAGGTTGAAAATCTATAGGGACATTCTATCCCTAGGACTATGAAATGAATATATTAATGGAGACAAGTCTTAGTGCTATAGGAAGTTGGAAGGAAGCACGAGACTTTAAACTACTCTTCCAAAGAAGGACTTTGTTGTGGAGGAAGTGTTGTGCAGTATTCAGGAGGATAGCACAGAGGGAGGAAGTTGTGATGAAGAAGGAGTAAGTGCGTTGTAGGGAAGGGTCTGACACAGTTCATCTAGAATATGACCGTTGGGATTGCTACAAATGATTTGACAGGGAAATTGTCGTTACAAGAAGCGGGGGGGATGCAGTTAATGGGAAAATCTACCACCAAATTCGCATTTATGAGGTGGATCTGAAGGAGATCGTGGAGTTTGAAATTCCAAAAGGTTATAAATATGGAAACCTGCTCCACTTTCGAACACTTTGCTCACTAAGATTTCAAATGGTGATTTTCCACTAAAGTGTGAGCAGAGCATTCTATTGCATGAATTGGGAGGAGATTGAACAAAAATTTCTTAGATGCGAACTAGGATTCCTCATGGCTGCTACACCGCCAACGCATGTCACGGTCTGAGGTCCCCAAGGAAACAAACTACTAGCACAAGTGTGCAGAAGAAGAAACAACCTCTAGTTAGGTAATCACTAAGAAAAATCACTTAGGAACAGAGAATTAAGGAGAGATTGGACAATCGAAAAAAACCAATGGAGCCTCAAGATTCAGATGTGGAAGAAGTGGTTGGCGGAGTAGAATATATCGATGCAGAATATGTGGAACCGATATCCATTTTTCCACACTATGTTCCACCATGGAAGCTAACCTCAAAGGTTACTAGGGAGCTAGATGCTATTAAATTCAAAGTCTTTACAAACCTGTTACTGGATGAGGTGCCGATTGAGAGAGAGTTGTTGGCAAGGGTGCCACAACTACACATGGAAGAATGGGATCTTAACAATCGGAGCAAGTATCCCAAGTTCGAGCCCACCAAGTACCTGAAATTAGTTTACTATGAAGAAGCTAGAGTAACAAGGGTCGAACTAATGCCATGGGTAGAAAGAATTCATCAAACTGGGCTGTTGAATATGATATATATTCCAAACTTCGGGCACAAAAATATCAACACAATCTATGTGTGCCAGCTGTTGGCACTGATGAATGATGTATGTTTGTGGTTGGGGATGAAAATTCCCATTGATGATATGTTTATTAGAAGAATAATTGCAATTCCCTACTAAGGAGAAAACCCTGCTGACACTTTTGTCAGAAAATCTCAGGAGAAAAAGTTGGCTGAGATGTTGAAGAAGGAATATGATCTGATTAGGAAGTCTCAGGGATTTATCATTAGATCCATTAATGATCAGGTTGTGTGCTTTTTCACACATATTTTTTCCAGGAAAATAATGAGGAAGTGTCAAGCGAACGAGGTACCCTCACCAGTCATATCATTGGTTGCACAGTGTAGCAATGGTGTCTAGTTTAACTGGGAAAGATATTTGTGCCAATCATTTTTGGATGACTATCGGGAGGCACAAGAAGAGGGAAAGAAATTCCACTAGACGTGGTTATTTCTCTTGATAGCATTGACAACATGGAGAACGCCAGAGGAGTCATAGTTCCCCACTGTGGACCCTGACATCTGTGAGGCTGCGAGGTATGCCTCGCTCTGGGCTTCTAAGGAGTTGACGTGTGTTATAGAGAGAAATTTCTTTTGGGTATTGTTTGAAATGGATTTGTGCACTGTGATCAGCTAGAAACCGAGGCTATCACTAGTTTTATTTTAACAATACAGAGAAATTGCAAACTTTTAGGTGGACTTTCACCATGTACACATTCGCGCCAAGAAGGACCTAAAGGAGGTATGGTACGCGCTGCCATTCTTGGTCACTAATGACGAAATCGTGCAAGTGGTGAGAAACTAGCCAAGTGATTACCTAACCCCACCAATGGAAGGAGCAAAGAAAGAACAAGTAGGCAATAGTCGAGCAGCGACAGATATTTTACATGCGTGGACCAAGAAGCAGCGACCCAAGAAGGGCAACAAGAAGGAGGTTAAAAAAGTCACAATTGAGCTAGAGAAGGACACTCGTTGGAGATTGAGCGTGAAGCTGAGTAGGAGGAACAGGCTACTGGAGGTGGCGATTAGGGTGGTGAAGACCCTTTTATTGACACTGAGAAGGTATATTCTCCATTTATAGTTAAAAGGCGAAAATCAAGTACTGGAGACGTGCAAAAGAAGAAAAAATAGGACAGATCCATTGGCGCAGAACCAATGGTCCTCACTGAGGGGGACATCGATGAGATTGGAGACATTATTCGAGCTGTGACGGAGGACTTAGGGGGGACCATGGAAGACCAATATAAAGCAGTTTTGGTAGAGGTCCAACGGGGGCCTCAAGAAGTTGGAGGTTCAGGCAAGTGTGGTTCAAGCGAGCATGACTCATGCGAGCATGGTTCAAGTGAGCGCAGTACCATCAAGAACTACTACATGTATCCCACAAACAATAGTAATCACATCCGTGCTCTGAGAAGTGCAACTAGCACGCGATGCTCTACATTTTGAGACTGTCGAAGATTAGGAGCACGCGCAACACTGGAAAAATCAAAATCTCAATCTTGCAGTGCTCCCCATTCAGACCTTACATGATTTACATCAAGGAATCACTGATGATTTACATCAAAAACGACAACCGATAGATGTTCGAGGATAATAATCAGGCCATCAAGGAGCGAGATGAGGTAGTTTCACACAGACAACAGCTAGAAGAGGACATCACCAAAGCTTGCAGCAAGCTACCGGAGCTCCAGATCCAGACAAATGCAACACCAGAAGAGAAGTTGCAGAATCTTGCGGTAACTGTGAAATAATCAAAGGCGGAAGTCCACAAAGTCAAATTTGAGTTGGAAATATAGATAGCAGAATTTTAGATGAGGCTGCAGCTGGCAACTCCACTAGAGGTTCATGAGAAACGCGAAGAAAATATCAAGGTTTTTATGGAGAATATAGCCACTACAGTCAAGGGCTGTAGCCAAATCTTCAAAGACACTATAGAGATATGGGTCTCGCTACAAGAGGACCCACATGTACAAAATATATAGGTAAAGATATGTGACAAGTAGTAGCAGTTTGATGAAATCAAAGTGACGGTGTGGACCCTAGCACCTGCGCAACAGTTTTCCCGTCTCTAGGAGGGAAATATTTTTCAGGGACAGATTGATGAGTTGTGATGAAAAGAGCAAATCATTTTAGCACGGACGTAACCATGGGCCGATGAAGCTATTCAACTCTCATATATAGTGGAGAGCAAGCTGAAGATCATAAGGAAAAAGCAATGAACCATTGGTCTAGTAGGGCTGATGACAGAAAATATGGTAGAGGAAGTACGATAGGCTACCACATAATGCACAGAGACACTTCAGCCTTTGAAAGAGGCATACAACGGTCTCAAAGAAAAGATTCAAGGTATATTAGCTAAGTGACTCGGGACGGGTGACACCCTTGTGTTGGGGGCTTGTTGGGTAGGGTCCCCCTAGGTCAAAGTTTTGTAAAGAGCATACATTTTGAGGAGGGAAGCGTGTTTTTCACAGTGTTTTAGGAGTCATAGGGGCTTTATGGTGGGTTAAAGCCCCTTATTTTGTAAAAGTATGGGATTAATTTGTATGTTTTGAGTTCCGCCCATGGTTTATGGACCATGGTATTGTAAGAGAAAAATATATAAAAAGGGTTGTCTTAGTAAGTGAAAGGTAATATTCCTTCATGGATATGTTTTTGATGTTTTTACTGTAATTTTCATATATTTCTATGTTAGAGTGAAGGAGATGGCTCCTGCAGCTATATGCGCGGAGACATTAGTAAGTTTGCAATTATGTGCACGGAGACCTTGGTAAGTCTGCAGCTATGTGTGTGGAGACCTTGGTAAGTCTGCAACTATGTGTGTGGATACCTTGGTAAGTCTACAACTGTGTGCACAGGCCCCTGCAGCTATGTATGCAGGGTAAGAAGGATTGTAATTGTGAAGATCTGAAGATAATAAATAATATTTTGAAGGTAGATCTGTGTACTTAAATTTGTACTTTACTTTATGCAATTATTGTTTAGTTTTGGTGTTGCATGATAAAAGATAAGATCAAAATGAATATTCGAATTCAGCTACTATCAATTATAGTTATTATCCATTGATTTATGCACAATAGATAGAGTTTTAGATCTGCGAGTAGTCTTTTTTATGAATAGATTGGGTTTGGTCTAATATTAAGTAAATTGTGTAGCACAATAATAGATATGTAATTAAGTCAAACCAAGTCAAGAGCCACACTCCATACCCTTCTGGATACAAAAACCTGGTTCCATCATCCCCCAATATCGCCTAGGGTGAGACTGCAGTCTGCCCGAGCAGATCATTGCAGAAAGGGTCGGTGGTATAGGGTTTTGTTGGTTGGCGCAACTAACTCCGAACCTGGGTCTAAGCCCATCAAGCCAACAATTGGTACCATTTAAAATCATGACAGAAGTATGTCATTTTCAAAGTACTTACAGTTGGGTTAGAGGAATTGTTAATAAAAATTTGGAAGGATCCTTAATATAAATAGGTATACCTGAAGATATAAATATTCAAATTAGAGGAAAGAAATTGGTGTTTCTCTTTTATCAATAGTGTAGATTAGCCAAATGATTTCCCTAACATAACTAGTCATGTAAATACTATGGGTATGACCCTGAACATGGAATTTGAAGGTGAACATATTGATGTATGTGAAAATGCTAATTATGAAATCTCAAATCCCAACTAATAAGATCTCAAAATAAGCTTTATACTATATTTGAACATCCGCAACACTAGATTGTTGTCATTTTATTGTTATTGAAGAGAAATCATAATTCACAAACTGGATTAGCCTAGCACAATAGGAATGGGAAAATATTGTGTACCTTGAATGTTTCCATACAGTTTTTAATAATGTGAAGGACCAAAAGGGTTTCTATAAAAGACAACAAGAATATTATTGACTAATTTGTCTCCCAACCATGATAGGATTGCTATCTCTATGGGGTTATAAAATTTGAGACAAAAATTCTATAGTTATCCTAAGGTCCTCTACAAATAATTAATAGAGATGAGGCTTCAAATACCCCCACTCACTTATCTAGTTTATTCATCTCAAACTCAATAATGTATTTTGACTCCATCAAATAAAAATTTAATTTTTTTCTATATAAGAAGAATTTAACACATATATTATTTATTTAAAATTTACAACATTATAGTCAAAGGACAATAGCTTGAGTGCTAACTAATGGTTTAATTCCTCTTCCATCCAAGTTTTGTTCTCCAGAGACATGTTAGCCTGTGTGGAAAAACTTTGAACAAGACCCTTATGGTTATTCATACAAATTATTCAAGTTATTGTTCATTTTGTTCAATGCTTAATAGGTGATTTTCTAATCATGACAAAGACCATCTTGTACATTTAATATAGGAACTCCATTTGTAAAGGGTTAGAAACTAATGGAATGGTACAAAAGTGACCATATTCAATATTTGATTGAGATTATTAACACAATAGAATCAACATTTCCCCACAATGAAATCAAATGAGAATATCCAATCTTTGACTAAGAACAAAATAGAATCAACATTTGCCCACATATAAATGAAATGAGAATGTTCATCGTGACATGTCCATGGACGATGTAAGGTGCAGGATCAACTTTCATCATGTAAAATTGTAATGGTTAATATTTACTAATTTCCATTATAACAAATTGTTGCTTGCATCTCTCTTCATTAGCTTTGATGCCTCTCCAATTTCCAGTGATAGTAAACTGATTACTTTGCACAAACTAATCTGCTAGATTCTTGCCACTAAAAATATCTCATGCAATCTACCCATAAAATTGGTTGAAACCAAAATTGACTATTGTAGCAAAGGGTAAATACCAAAGAAGAGATGGAACCTTGTTTATCATATTGTTATTATTTAGTCAGAAGTGGGTCAAACTCCAACAATTCCCATATCACTAGGTAATTCCCCTGTTGAAAAAGTTTCAAAGAGAAATAAAATACATCATGCCACCCACCTTACATGTATGAGGGGGAAGGGGACGACTGGGCTAGTTTCTAGACACATCAATGAACTAACCTAGACAATTAGCCCAAATTATAAGGCAAGGAACCAATGTGATTATTATTGTATAGAGATATGTTTATCCGAGACCTCATGGATCCTAATTCATAGGGTATTTGTGTAGACAACTTCATCTCAAATAACTGAATAGGAACAAGGTTTTTCAAGGTACACAAATTGGATATTTTTCTAGATATCATATTAGTGAAGGAATCAAAGAACTGTGAGGACCAAATATTCCTAAACACTTGGGGATTTAGCAAAACAAATTATTGTGGTAGAGTTATAATTGTCATAATTTATTAGTATTGGTTATTCCTGGAGGAATGCCACCTCAAAAATACTTGAAAGATATATAGATCAATGATGTTACCTATGAATTCAAAAATGATTCCTTCCAAACTAGCGCTTGATGATTGTAGCAATGAAAGGCTGGAAAATGTATCACACCTTTGGGAATTTTGAGCCTCATCAAAGGAATTACCATTGAGGCTTAAATTCACAGTGCCACAACTATTCCTAATACACTTTGGTAGATTCAAAAGAAGGTCATTCCCTTGGATTTGATATTGTTGAATGTAGTACACCCACGTTGTTGTGCGAGTGAGTGAGTGGAGAATTTGTATGAGGAGAGACAGGTATCTGATGTGTTTGTTACATCTGCTGAAATACTATTAAATTTAATAAGGGAATTCATTATATCAATATCTAAAAAAATATCTCATGAACATTGTAACTATATCTAGGAATGTAGAAAATCAACTAGATAGTTTATCTACAAGACATGACATTGTATTATGTAAAACTTATAATAAAACATTCAAATTATGATGAAATCAAGATTTTTGAAAAATAGTTTTTAAATAATATTAAAATAAATGTTTATTTTTCAAAGTCATAATATTTAAATATATAACATATATATATTTAATTTATATTGTAATTTATATTAGTCAATATTAAATTAATAATTAATATTAATTATGCCGATAGCCGTTTTCTCTACGAGCTTGGGGTGAGCAAACACTATTCGCCCCAACCAATCGCAGAGTGTTATTTTCACCCGCCTTTAGTAAAATAAAATTTGACATGTGGACTTTGATCGCTTGGACTTTCCTCTATAATTTTCTTGCTCGGTTCTAGTGTTGGGGTTGGACATTGTTTCTCTCCATGCCTCTTATCTCCTCTTGATGACTTGGAAGAGTTTTATGCAATGATACTTGCAACTCCCATCTCCCATAATGCTTGAGAAGGGATTATTTTTCAAACCAGATATGCCACCCTTGGTCTCTGGATTATTGGATTGAAGGTATCTGAAGAATATGCAAGAAAACAAACAACGTTCATGAATAGAGGTTCCCGATGAGGCTAATACATCTTGTTCAACCTTGAGAAGCACACCTTTGAAGATGAAGGGGAAGGAAAAGTGCAGATAAGATGGGGATGATGTTGTCAAATCAAACATAGTTCAAAGTTTGAAGTCTAGAGTTATAATTCATATGGGTCTAGTTGAGACTATTCTGCTCTGGGCCCTTTCGCCTCGGCCTCTTGGGCACCTTCCTCAATTCTACTTTGGGCCCTTTCACCTCGACCTCTTGGGAAAATTCCTCATCAGACTCCAGCAGGGGTGATTATGCTTTAGGCCCTGTCGCCTCCTATTTCACCTTGTGATTTTTATAGTCTCATCAATTCAATCCAACCATAAGTGTTCATTCATTAATTGAATGAATGAAATGTTGGGTACGCAGTTGAATATCCCCATCCCTGCACACCAATAGACTCAACTTTATCGTCTTCCTTTGCCTCCACATAATGCAGCTGGTCCCAGAGACATGTCAAATCTCAGAGGCTTGGAGAAAATTCAGATTCTCAACCATGGAAGTGGGGAAAAATGTTTACAAGGTCTGACAAAAAAAGAAAAAGAAAATAAAAAAAATCACAACAAGCCATGAGTTGACATATAATTTGAGAGATGGAAATTCTGAAGAATACAGAATCCCCATATATAGTGAAATGCTACCAGATTTTAGAGAAGGGAGAAGAAACTTACTTTATTTTGGAGTACATGGATGAAGGTTCATTGGAGAAAAGGAAATCCAAGATGATGTCTGAGAGGTTCTTGTTTGATCCGTAAATTGTCGTGGATATTCCACTAGACAGTTCGTAACAACAGATCCGATAATATTATATTAAAAATATGAGATTCTACACTATTACAGTTTTATTAAACTTTAAGATATGTAGGTTTAACTATAATTAGTGCATGTATGCAAATATAAATTATGCATAAAAGTTGAGAACGACAAAATAATCTCTCACACACATATGGCACAAGATATGCTCTGTGGGAAACCCTTTCGGCAGAAAACCCAGTTGGAAAGTGAGATCACTTCACTCTCTTTCTCTGTCTGGAAATATGGTTGTAAGTACAAAGAAGTAATGTCTGTGGCCCATGGGCTACTATAGCGCACACATCCTCTATGTGTGCTCTACCTCCTATCTCTCAAGGCTATATTTTTTATGCTATGGAACAAAATTCTCTCAAAAGAATGGAATGCCTCTTCCTCCTAGTGGCTCGGTTATAACACAACCTGATAGCCTACTAGTGGTTAATTTTGACTACATCAACTCTTTACTAGAGTTAAAAAATAAACTCTTCTAGAGTCTTTTACATAAAAAACACGTGGCTAGCCCTTTTCCATGAATAATGGGGGTTGACGCAGCATTCCTCCTTAACTATAGGTGTGAAAACAAGAAGGTAAACTTCTGAGTGCCAATAATTTTTCATATGGACTTTGATTGGCATGATTCTTGCACCATTGGAAATCTCTCTATGTGTAGAATAACATCAAAAGGTGCTCCAATAAGGAGAAAACGTTTAACCCTAAAGAACGTTGTTTGAAGCCTCAAAACACTCCCGGAAGGTTTCAGACCCTGTTTTTCCAAACTGGGTCCCGCTAGTAAAAACAATCCCATGAGCTAATTCCTCCACTTTTTACACTCCAAATGCATCGATATGGATGAAAAATAATATAATTATCCAATATGGATCACACCTCCCCATTTTAGGAGGTTTCTGGTCCCGAAAAGCTTTTATTGAACGAGGTGAGGAAATGTTTCCTCCACCTTCTCTCTAGTGTACCATTTAGCTTTGCTTGGAAGTTTCCCCTTCAACCCAATCTACCAAAGGTTTTGCTTCCCTTGTATTTTAATTTTGGACCTCTTCTACAAAGTTGTACCTTCTGTCAACTTTGCCTAAGTGTCTAGTGCCAAATCCTCCACAGAAGGTAGGACCTGTTCCTCTTCCTGGTCTAGCATGGAAGGCTCATAGAATTTAAAATTATCCACACTCACAACTGAGTAAATGTGCATATATGGTGGTATATTGAGTCGATAGGCATTATCACCCACCTTTTCTAGTATCTCAAAGGGACCATATCTGAGAGCCTTGATTTTCTTACCAGGCCCCTACAGCCTCTCCTTATTCAATTGTAGCCATACTTTGTCTCCCACCTTGAATGTTTTCTCTGTTATGTGCTAATCATGCATGGTCTTATACTTATCCTACGACTTATGTGGTGTTTCTTGTACCTGTAGATGGGTTTTCCTAATCTTCTCTATAAATTTTCTAGCCCTCAAATCATCTCCTGTAAGATCTTCCTTCACTCCTCCTTGTTTCCCATATGCAATATCCAAAGGTGAAGGTGGAAAATATCCAAAACAAGTCTCAAATAGGGACTTTCCTGTAGAAGTGTGGATTGCTCTGTTATAAGAATGTTGTATATATACCATTTTTCCATCTCGGGTCTTTGGTTGCTTCTAGTTGTAACCCCTTAGTAGATCCACCAAATTCTTGTTGACAACTTTTATCTGCCCATCTATCTATGGATGGAATGTTGTAGATATCTTCAACTTTGTGTCCATATTCTCCTACAATATAGTCTAAATTGCACTAAGAAATATTCTACCCCTATCTGAAATGATACTCCTTGGTATCCCAAAGTGCACCCAAACTTGTCCAAAGAACAAGTTTGTTGCTTCTTTTCTATTGATGGTCTTTTTACAGCGCATCAAAACACATATCTTATTGAACCTATCAACTACCACAAACAGGTAGTCATGTCCCTTCCTGGTTGTCAGTAACCCTCCCAAGTCCATGGAAATTCTTTCCCAAGGACGAATAGGTACATGTAAGGGATGATATAGACCCTGTTTCCGATTTCTAGGCTTGCTAGTACAACAAAGCATGCCTCCTCTTATGAACCTAGCTATGTGCTCTTGCATCATGGGCCAATACACATTCCTCTGGAAGTTAGCCACAATCTTCCCTACACCAAAGTGTCCTGCAACCTTGAAGGTGTGAGCCTCTCTAATCAACTGCAATCGATCACCTTTAGGAACACATAGCTTATCCATCATGTAGATTAACCCATCTTGGAGATGGTAGTCAACGATGTTGTCTCCACCATACACATGACTCTGACTCTATAACTACTGATACACCTCCTTGAAGTCCCCATCCTCTGAATATGCCTCTCTGTATGCATCATGGGTGAATGGATCCATGTGCATAAGAGTCCCCAAATTTGTAATCTTTGATGTGGGTGGCCTTGACAACATGTCGGCCAACTTGTTTTTGCTTTCCTTCTTATATTTGATCACCAAATGAAACTGCTGTAAAAACCCCATCCAATTGTAGTGCCTGGTCTATTGTAGCTTATTTTGGGCCTGTAAGTACTGTAATACCTGGTGATTTGTCTGGATTATTGTCTCCTTTCCCATCAGATAGTGCTTCCACTTCTTCACAATTTTCACCATGGCATAGATCTCCTTATCGTAGGCAGGCTAGTTAAGAGTTGCCCCATGAAATACTTCATAATGGTAGCAAACAAGCCTTCCTCCTTGCATCAAGACTGTTAACACTCAGAATGAACCTCAAGGCTGAGAAGAGGCAATTACGAGCTAACCACAAACCAAGCTTTTGATCTGGCATCTGGCCCTGCTAGACCAGAGAGGATCTCTCTTTGCCAAAAAAACATGGCTATGATAACTGAATCTTAGGCTAGGTATGAAGAATAAGGATTTGGTTGAAAATTGTGGGTCAAAAATAGCAAGAGAAGGGACTATTGGGCTATGGATTTGGGGCTAGTTTCTGCCGGAAAACTTGGGGCAAAGTAAGTGCAATGTACAGCCAGATTAAAGATATAATGAGAGAAGAAAAGAGGGAAAATATCGCTGCCCTATAGGCACCAATCAGGGGATGGATCTACAGTGGAAACTTTAGAAGAAAGAGAGGCACAAGGTTACTCAACAGAGCATCTAACAGAGGATGGATTCTAAAAAGTTAACCACTACATCAAACAACATAATCATTGTGAAAGGAGCATCGTGCATGGATGGATTCCTAACACTTCCCTTAGAGAATGTTGTAACCAAACTTGCAGAAAAAACAAAGCATGGAAATGAATTTACAAGAAAAACATGTTGCACATTAAACACCGTGATGAATCCCAAATTTAAAGAGCAGAAAAAGTTGCATTAAAATAATATTCAAGGAAAACTTTACACAGTCCAAAGGCAACCTCACTCTGCTGCAAAAATCCAACCATTACACTCTGAAATTCATCAAATATATACAATTAGCTCATCCCTGTACTAAGGGAGTTGAGATCAACCATCTCTCTAAAGATAGAATCAGTTACATTAAATTTGGAGCGAATTTCTGAAAATAGGGCTCAAAGATGAACTCGTATCTCTTGAACCATAACACCTGTTACAAAAATGAAATAGGTTTTTGTAGAAAAGGTTAGTTTTTAGAAAAACCTCTGTCAAAGTTTGGAAATTCGTTTCCAGTTTCTCGGAATCTGTGCCACAAAATAATCTCTAAACAGGAAATCACTAAATATTTAAATCTGTAAAAATAGGTTGTAAAGATCTAGTCAAATATTCCAAAGCACAACATCTGTGAATAAAATGAAAGAGGTTTTTGTTATATGGCTCATGGTTGACAAAAAATCCTTGTGTTTCTCAAAATTACTTTCCATTTGTTGTAAAATGGCACCGCACTACAATGACTAAAACAGTAAAACAAATGCATTTTTTTTTTTGTTTTAATGTAGGCTTCAAATATCACCGCATATCTCCCACATAGTAACACCTGTGCATAAATTGAAGGAGGTGGTTATTTAGTATGTGATTGAAAAAAACCTCTTTCACTTTTGTAAATTTCATGTCCATTACTTTAGAAACTGATTTTGTAGTAAACTTGTCCCTGTGTGCAGCAAATGACCTCAAAACATGCATAACCAAGAATCAATCATTCATTTCGATCATTTCTTTTGATCTGGGAGTCGGTTTTGGGGGTGTGATATACTGTAGGAAATATTTTTCCGATCTTCTTCTGATGAACATTCTTAGGATATATTTTGCACTGAAACTCATGTGCAAAACATCTCTGAAAACCAGACATAGTAAGATCCCATTTTGATCCCTAGTGACAGGCTGCGAAGATTGGAACTAACATTGGCCTTATTGGGGATGGCAGCTCCTTGGAGGTGTCAAGAACACCATAGACCAAGTGCCTCTTCCATTGGGAAATATGGTCGCAAACCACTGCAAACCTGAACAACTTATTCCAACAAAAGAACACACATACTGCAACCTGTACATTAGGAAACTAAAACAAATTCCGAAAACTGAAATCCTACTTTGGGAAACTTATTTATGTACAAACCTACCCTACTTTGCTGCAAATTACTAGATCAAGTGATGTTGTAATGCCAAATTAACCAATCAAGCAGCTGTAGCAATGATGATGCTTGGCAGTGCTTGAAACAGAACATAAATGTAAATGCTAACAACCATACATGCATAAAATGAGTGTGCCTGTGTAAAAGGAAATCTGGTTTGTTATTCAAACTGATTTTTTTTCTCCATATATGCCGCAATAGGATCAAAGAAACTAGACTCTGTTTGTTGCTCCAACTCCTCAATACATGCTTCCAGATGCAAATTATTAATGCAAACATCCAAGGGCAGCCTTACTTTTCCTTCCTTCTGTTGGAAAAGGTCCCCAAAGAATGGGACTTGACAATCCAAATCCTAGGACTGTATTTGGGTCTCCAATTCAATTAGATCTTCTTCAATTTTGGTGGCAAACTCTTGCAAAAAATTGAGCTTAACTTCATGGCTATATCGACAAGACTTCAAATAAGAAGAAAGAGCTGAAGCAAAGTTCTCATCTACCTCATCATTCGTGCACATATCTTCCCATTCTCTAAAGCCTTGAATAGAGGCCGCCTTTATTTCAAATTATTTCTCTTTCTCCATCCATGTTTCAAGAAAGATATGCCAAAAATCTGCAAATGACTTAATAGATCTGATAGGAAAACTTTTAATCCATTGTCTACATTTCCCTTAAATAGAACAATCTAATAAAAATATCCTCTTTTTTTACTCTAAGAGATTCTATAAATGTTTTGAAATTTGCTACATGTATAAGAGTCAAAGTTGGATCTTCCCCATTGAATTTAGGGAAATTGCTCAAAATATATGCATCCTTCGGTAATTGATTAGGAAAACCAGGAAGATTAGAAAAATCGATACATCAATACCTTGAACAAATAGAAACAACATCTGAGTCCTTCATTTACCAGAGCCACCATCAATAATTTGAAAACTCAGGATTTCGAACAAAGACAACTCCCATATCATACCCAATTTCATTTGTCTCCACTTCAAAGGGTCGCTGCAAGTTTGGTAATGCTAGAATTGGTGCTTCACTGATCTTCTTCTTTAACTCATCGAAAGCCTTCTGCTGACCTTTTCACCACTGGAAACTCTTGCCACTTGCTGTTATGGCATGGAGTAGTGTTGCCACCACTGAAAACAAGGCTATGAATTTCCTCAGGTACTGTGTTGCCCCAATGAAACTCCTAACCTAAATAACATTAGTAGGCATCGACCATTTCATGATGACCTCCATCTTGCAAGGATATATCTTCAATTCTCCTCCACCAATCACATATCCCAAATACATCGAGGACTGTTGCGCAAAATCACACTTCTTGAGATTTCCTAGAAGTTGGTGCTTCTTCAATGTTTCAAGTACCTGCGTCAAATGTGAAATATGCTCCTCCCAGGTAGTACTATATACTTGTATATCATTCAAATAGATAATAACAAATGAATCTATAAAAGAGCACAATACATCATTCATTAATCTCCTAAATTTAGCTGGTGCATTACATAGGCCAAATGGCATAACTAACCATGCATACAAACCTTGCCTGGTTTTGAAAGTGATCTTCCATGTATCTTCTTCTTTGACTCGAACCTGGTGATATCCGGACTTCAAGTCCATCTTGGTGAAATACTTTGCTTGTTGCAACTAATCTAGTAGATCATCTATCATGGGCAGGGGGAATTTGTTCTTGAGCGTGATTTTATTCAATGCCCTATAATCTATAAACATCCGCCAAGTCCCATCCTTCTTTGGCACAATGATGGTGGGTGTCCCACATGGTGATGTACTTGGTTGAATGACACCTTGTTCCAGCATTTGTTGCAATTGTTTCTTCACCTCACTTACTTCTATAACAGACTACTTGTACAACCCAAAATTTGGCAATGGGGAGTCTGGCAATAGCTGGATCTCATGCTCCACCTCTCTCTTAGGGGGCAACCCTTTAGGCTCTCGAAACACGTCCTTGTATGCCTTTAACAACTCCTGTAATTGTTTTTTTTCTTTCTTAGTACACCCCTCTAGGGATTCCTTTCCCCTTAATGA
This sequence comes from Pinus taeda, assembly GCA_000404065.3. Classification (NCBI taxonomy): domain Eukaryota; kingdom Viridiplantae; phylum Streptophyta; class Pinopsida; order Pinales; family Pinaceae; genus Pinus; species Pinus taeda. Next base: position 24,062 of record APFE030902355.1, on the reverse strand, counting down.
CTCCTCTACAGACTGAATTTCTCTTAAAAATAATAAAACATACTTATTGTTGGAACTGATCAATTTCTTGGCTTGGTTGGCACTTACCAGTGAAATTTTCGACTTGCCTTTGTGCACGTTGATGATGAACGATTTTCCATCCTTGATGAGTCAGTACTGGTTAGCTCTCCTCATGAATATTGCATCATGCATGTACATGTATGGAATTCCAAACACGACTCCACATACATCAAGGGGAACCACATCTAGATCTACTTCATCAATAAAATCAGCACTAATAGCAAATCTAATTTTGCATTGTTTTGTTACCTTTAGCTTTGCATCCTTATATACCCATCCCAGTGGATATGGGTTTGGATGATCATGAACTTCCAACCCCAACTTCTTGACCAGATTTGTTGCAATGAGATTCTCCTGCGATCCTAAGTCAAACAAATCATCAATCTTCCTCTTTTGACCTGTATCTTTACATGGAAGAATTTGGTCATTTATTTCTCTTCCTGTTGTTGAAGGCTACTCAGATTCACCTCCTTCTACATTGATGTACAAACGATATTCTCATCCACGTTCGAGTTGCTTTCAACTTGGTTGCTCGAATCAGTGGCCACGAGATTCTTCTTCTTATTATCTTTCTTCTTGTTCTTCGGGTTTAGCTCTGGATGTAACTTCCAACACTTATCCTCTGTATGGCCATCAGTGTTGCAGTGGTTTCTAGGATCTTTGCACTAGTGTGTTGTGGATTCCATCTTCTTATCTTTTCCCCCTTTTTGCTTCTTATTCCCCTCCTTAGAAGTGCCTCGTTGCTCCTTTTTCTTCGATCCACTTGATTGCGCTCTTTTTAGGCATATGTTCTCCAGGTATTGTGCCTGTACACAAGGCTAGTTCACCATTTTGGGCTTGAACAACATCACTTGCTCACACAAATGGCGATGCATACCTCCTAAATACCTGAGGAGTAGATCTATGGTTCTTTGGAGAGATACCCAACATTATAACCATCTTTCTAAATTTTTTGGTGTACCCCTGCATGCTTTAACTTGACTTTTTCCCGAAGTAATGCCATCGGATCCACTGGTCTTCCACATACCCAATGGGATAAAACTGTTACTTAATGAGGGCTTTGAAATCCTCCCACTTAGTCACTGGAGGTTCTCCCTCCAACCTCAAGGTTTCCGTGTGGCTCTCCCACCAAGTCAATGTATGGCCCTCCAATTTCAGTCACGCAAATGAGATCTTTTGCCCTTCCTCAATCTTATGGACATTGAAATAAATTCTAGTTACTAGAACTAGTGGTTCAACTTCAGAGTGTCGATCTCACCATGGTACGACTTTATATCAATTTTTGCTTCCAATTTAAATAGGGATTGTGATTGATTCATGACACTCGAACTGGGTTGATCTTTTTCAGGCTCTTTCTTCGGCTGGTTCTCTATTTCTCCCCAATCTTTTATCCCGTGTTTAGATTTGTCCTTTGCATTCAAACCCTCATCTTCTCCAAATATTCCCAACTTATTACTTAGGGCCACCATGAAGAGGATTACATTGCGGTTTATATCTGCGACTTGTTGTTCGAGTCGCGAAAACCTCACCTCTATAAGATCACGAGGTTCATTTATAGGTTCGTCGCCCATGATTAAGGTTTTACGATATTTGACCCTGCCAACCTAGATCCCTAAAATATCCACAAAATAACCCAAAGAAACCTGCTCTAATACCAAATGATCCATAAATTGTTGTGGATATTCCACAGGATAGTTCGTCACAACAAATCTCATAATATTATATTAAAAAATTGAGATTCTACACTATTACAGTTTTATTAAACTTTGAGATCTGTAGGTTTAACTGTAATTAGTGCATGCATGCGAATATAAACTATGCAAAAAAGTAGAGAATGATAAAAAAATCTCACACACACATAAGACACAAGATATGCTCTCTGGGAAACCTTTTCAAGAGAAAACCCAGCTGGAAGGTGAGACCACTTCACTCTCTCTCTATCTGGAAATATGGGTGTAGGTACAATGAAGCAATGCCTGTGGTTTGTGGGTTGCTACAGTGCACAGATCCTCTCTGTGTGCTCTACCTCCTATATCTCCTGGCCATCTTTGCTATTCTATGGAACAAAATTCTCTTGAAAGAATGGAATGCCTCTTCCTCCTAGTGCCCTGGTTATAACACAACCCGATAGCCTACTAGTGGTTAATTTTGACTACATAAAATCTTAACTAGAGTTACAAAATAGACTCTTCTAGAGTCTTTTACATAAAAAAAAACGTGGATATCCCCTTTTCCATGAATAATGGGGGTTGACGCGGCATCCTCCCGAGCCATAGGTGTGATAACAGTGTTAGCCTCCTGCTGCAGCAGATTACTCATATTTCATGATTCACATTTTAACAGGCCAAATATGTCATACTTTGCATCCTGCAATGCTCCATATTTGCTAACAGTCACCAGAGAAAGAGGCCATGAGAGTGTGCTGCTCAGAGTGGAACTTCTGCATTCCAATTTTGAATAATTATTCCATTTTTGTAGAATTTTCAGCTAAAGGGAGGTCCAAACAGCTTAATCTTGGTCTCCCTAGGTTTCAATTTCCTGTCTTAGGATATAGAGAATAAATAATCTATCCAAACAGCTTAATCTTGGCAGATTCTTAGATAGGTAGAGAATCAAAGGAGCCCAACTGCTTAATATGGGCCCTTGGAAGAAATAAGGGTAGTTTGTAGATAGTAGGACAGAAAAAGAAAAAGTGGAAAAGCTGGGTCTGCAAGTCTAAGTGCACCCAAACCAAAAAGAAGAAAAAATGTTAGGTAAGTAGGCTAAGTAGGTAATTTTGAGGTTGCAGAATGGTGATTTGTGATCAACTCCACATTTTCAAGTGTTATATTTATCCAGATCACAGTTAGCAGGCTGTTCCCATCTGAAGGACTTCAAACGAGGCATGACTAACTTCCCCTTATTCCTCTTCCCTAAATCATTCACTAACTTCCCCTAAAGAGGTCAAGATCTGCTTGATATCTCTTAGTTTCATCATTTTCCATATCATTTGCCTTGATAAAGATCTGCTTTATCCAAGGAGGGCACATATTTTCTCCGCAAAGTTCTATCTCCCCTTTGAAGCCTAAGATCTCTAAAACTTAGCGCTTTCTTGTCATTCTCATATTAACTCCTAACATTATTATGTAAATCCCTATCTATTTCCCTTCCCCCTATCAGAACTATGGTAATAATTCCCCTATGTAAATATCCCCTTCCTCTGGTTGAAACATAACCATAAGTATCTCCTTGGGAATTACTAAGTCACCTGGACTTTAGTAAGAACCCTCATCCCCGCTTAAATTTCCCCTTTGAGGTGTTTTGACTCCTTCCAAAACACAAAAAACCCCCTTCAAATGCATTCACAAACCCCCGCACATTTCATTTTTGGAATTTATTAATAGTTGATTAATAAATAACCAACGCACCAAACACATTGCACCATTTTCTAAAGTTTGAAACCCACTCGCGGCCGCAAATATTAAAGTTTATTGTGCGCGCACCTTAACTAATCCCCGTGCATCTTCTCCTCCTGACCACCGTCGGATCAGCCCTCACAGATCCGACGGCTTGCATGCATATCGGGCGCCCTCTTGTGAGTGTTCGTTAGCACTCGATGTCCGACGGTTTTATCGACGTACACCGAGATAGCTCGCGACATCCCATTGCATCGGGCCGCCCCTGACAAAAACCACCTCCATACCAAAGGCGGTCCGATGCATACCAAAACTGCCCTCCCCTCGTGTAACAGGAGCGTCGCGTCACCCTGCCACGTCGCCTCCACCTCACCCCTTCCTGCCTGCGCCTGGCTCACGTCACCGTGCCACCGTGTCCCGCCACATCATCACCCTGCCGTACTGCCACGTCACCCTACTGACGTCAGCATGCTGACGTCACATCCGTACAGGGGGGTCCCACTGCTAACATCATCCGCCGTACCGCTGACGTCAGCAGCTGAAAAAGGAAACGCGCAAGCGCAAAAATCAAGCTTCGGAGCCCCGGATCGAATTTCTGAGGCAGTTTTTGATGCGCGATTAGCGCTAATCACGCATCGCTATGGGAAATAGGCCATATTGGAGAATCTTTAGGGAATCTTTTGATTCCTCAGCCAATTTTGCACCAAAAAGGGCCGAAAAAGGCCGATTTTGCAGTTTTGAACGCATCAGAAGATAGAGAGAGACCCGGTTCAGAGGTTAAAGAATATCAGAGCAAATATGTAGCCAAAAACCATGTCAAAGAGTGTTAGTGTAGCGACAAAGTGTATCAGTGGAGATCTTCTCAGCACTCGAGGTGAATGAAGCATTAAAAAGAAACCTTGAAAGTCAGGAAGCAGTTAAGGAACCATTCAAAGCTCACCAGCACAATTGACTGCACATTAAAACTCACATCAGATCAGTGGACCAGAACTCAATGTACAATTATTATAGAACCACTGCACCAAGTCATAGAGGACACCCCATCAACTCACTTTTAATCCAGCTACCTCTGGCGCAGCCCAAAAAGGACTTACTTGCATTTAATTCCAGCATAAGTTAGGTGTTAGAAAGTTTTTTTTCTTGCAGACCTATTTAGGTCAGTTGTAATAAATACTTTTAGATATTTTACCTATATATACCACCCTAAAAAATGTAGTAGGGGTTGGTTGGTTGGTCTTTGTTAGTTTGATATTTTGCTTGAGCAGAGACTCACACTGTAAATGTGATAATTTCTATAATCAAAGACTGTTGAAATTCATGGATTCTGAAAACTGTCTTCTGTGTCTAATTGGCCAAAGAGTGACTGTGGAATTCCTGTGCTTCTACATGGCTCAATAAGTGTTCCTTAACTCTGTTTTAGTTTTTCTTCATGTTTTTTTTACCATCTGTGTTCCACCATTTGAATTTATAGAAAAGAAGAATAGTTTAGGATTTTCTTGGCAACACCCTATGCTCAATTTCTGTGATTTCTATATGTTTTCATCAGGAATAGTTATGAATATGCATACTTAAATGATCATGTTTACACTATTTCTTTCACATATGAATTATTAGTTAGGAATTCTTAATTGCTCCTAGATAACCATACATTCATTTCCCTTCTCTGTTAGTTGATGAAAGATTCTTAATTGCCTTTCGTCCCTGACGTTCATCCCATATTTTCAGAAATTGGTATTGTTTCACGTGTAGCTATCCTGCTCTATAATCCTCTTGTGACCAAGAAAATTCAACAACAAGCCTCAATCCATGACTCCATGCCCAATGGTTTGAAACTTATCACACTATCGCTTGCCTCTCTGCTTGGAATTATCTTCCCTACATCTATCTTCCACCCAAACACCAACAAAACCCACTGAACCCAATAGCTAGCCTAAAATAATCATCAACAAAGCTAAATCATTAAGAGAGAGCCCTCTCTAATTGCAGGTGGGCTAGAACCTGCAATCCAAAGATTGGTTTGTGGTTACCTTGGCCGTATCCCTTCAGGAGCTTAGGGACAACCTGAGTGATAACATAATGGCAACTCCGCTGGGGACTTTCTCAAATAATCTCACAAAACCAGTCCGAAGCTCCACAGAGGAAGAAACCGACCTTTAAAAAGTCCAGTTGACCTGTGTTCTTAGAAAGATTCCCAAAAAACAAGTTAGAAGTTGGCTCCCAAGAAGCATTCGTGTCATACAAGATCAAATCCAAATCCAAATCCCCCAGCTATTTTTGAAAACCCCAATATAATCCCCAAAATCCTTAGGAAACAAGAGCAGCAAGAAGATTTTGCTGATACTATTCCCGAGACAGTTCAGCCTAGTAGTTTTTCAACCCCTGTTAAAGTTTTGTTCCGTTCAAACCCTTCTTCCCCGTGTTCATCATCCATTTCCCCAACTGTTGTGTCCACACCTCCATTCACTGCAAAAACTACCACCACTACTACTATTATCCCAGTCACTCCAATCGTTCCACTTATCCCTGTTGTTCCCCTTATCCCCGTTAATATGGCTAATAGATATGCGCCCTTACAGCTGCCTGCTAATCCCGGGGCTATGCCTCAGGATTATCAGATAAAAATTACCTATTTTGATGGCACAAATTCCTGCACAGCACTACATCATACAAAGAAAATGCAGGATTACTTTGAGAGTTATGAGATTGATGATGACAGTGTAAGGATGAAGATTTTTGTCCAAAGTTTGATCGGTGATGTCAGGACCTGGTTTAGAGCGCTCACACCCAATTCCATACTAAACCCAGAAGCCTTATATCAGACATTTATCAATAGATGGGAGAAAAAGAAATACCCCTTGCACACATTATCTGAGTATGATACTATCAAAAGAGGACCTCAAGAGACTGTCTTGGACTACTGTGCGAGGTTTAATAATGTCTATAATGCAATACCACAAAATTTAAGACCGCCACCTGATCTTGCTTTGTACAAATTCCCTGATGGTTTTGGTGCTGAAATGGCATATCAGTTAAGGGAAAGAGCCCCTCAAAGCCTCGCAGAGATGCAAGATGTTGCTGTTAGTGTGGAGGAAAACTTGATTGCCAAAAGAAACAGAGCTAGAACCGAGAGAAGAACCACCTTCAAGGAGGAACCCTCAGCCTTAGACCAAAAATTAGATGCTATCATCAATGGCATGCATAGGCTAGGAGACAGAGTAGAGAGCGTTGAGAGAAAATCATCATGGGAAGGAAAATAGTCCAATACCATAAGGAACCCGAACTTCAGGAAAAATCAGACTACAAACGTTGGAAGGGCTAGTCCCGACCATGATATTAGACCTCCTTTCCAAGAAAACTATGCGGAAGCATCCACATCGAGTGAGCCGGAAAATGAGACTCACATGAACCTGATAGATTCGAAAAATGAACAGCAAATCTTTCTTACTCGAGAAGACCAAGACTACCCTGATGTAAAACAATTTCAGACCAAGTCGGGAGAGTCTTTTGATTTTAAACAAGGTTATGATTCTGGTGTGTATGAGGTACACAAACAATATAAGTTGAGAACAAGCACCATTGATGTCCCTGCACCTAGCAGAACAAAGGATAGCAAAAAGCCCAACAAATTTAAAGACAATGTTGTCACAACAGAACCAGCTGATATTGATGTCCCAAACCCGCATCAGGTAACTATAGAGGATATATCAGACATTCAGCCTCTATCTCCCTCTCCCTCAAAAGAAAATCTGAATGGCACTCCAAAAAATCTGCCAAAAACAGAAATACCACAAACTATCATTCATCATAACGCTGGCATTCAAAAATAAAACACCGAGAACACTCTTGACAAGGAAAAATCGGCTACTGCATATGCAAGGATTGCATTGGATAAACCATTTAACTTAGAAGCAGAAATTGGAAAACTCAAGATATCCATGCCCCTCTCAGAACTTTCCAAACATGATGTATATAGGCAACAAATTCAAAGGTCACTTCAACTACCAGAGGTCAGGGATGATGTAAATGTTTTAGATGATACCCCTGAGCTGTTGTTTGGTCCGGAAGTTAACGGAAAATCAACATATGGACCTGTCCCACCCTTTTATGTCAGTCTACACATACATGACAAAATCTTGCATAATGTTATGTTTGACTCAGGTGCCTCACATAACCTTATGCCCAAAGCTGTAATGGAAAAACTAAACCTTGATGTCACAAGACCCTATAAAGATCTTTACTCCTTTGACTCAAGTCAAGTCAAG